>JBCAUI010234749.1:0-16444 GCA_038406195.1 Haplosyllis anthogorgicola
CACCTTCTGAATAGCCCAGTCAAAACAAGGTCATGTCAACATTGAACATTTTAAAGGAATAAAAGTCTCCAGTAACACATACTCATTGAAACCAGACATTAACTTGGTGCTGTACAATATACATACTTTGTAGAAATTATTCTGTGATTCAAAGACATTTTAAATACTTTTTTCTTTATGAAATTCGTTACGTTTTGTGAAATTCATTATGTTTAATGAATTTCATTCTTTCTGTAGGAGATCCCTTACTGATAATTGAGGTGGATATTCACCCTTTTTGAACCGTGACAGGCGGATATCGGCCTTTTGGCTGCTCACCGCAGAGCTTGGCCCTTTGGCTGCTGGGCCTCGAGATTTTCGGCCTCGTATGAAGGGACCCTCGGCCTCGGGAATTTCCCTTGAAATTAGTGTTACTAATCGTCAGAAATGTTTCAAATGAAAACAAAATTGTAAAATTTACAGGATTTACCATTTTACAAATTAATCACACATTGCAGAGGTGTTGACTAATTTCAGGTATGAACAGTGTCACCAATGTGGCAATTTCTGAGGCTGATAGTCCCTTCATATGAGGCTGAGAGTCCTTTCCTTGAGGCCGAAAATCCCGAGGCCGAGTGTGTCAGTAAGGGAAAATCCCTATTCTCAGCATGGAATCGCACATTCTCAATACAGTGGAATCTCTATTTACCGGCCGGCCGATAACCGGCTATTCAGATACACTGTATACAAGTTGGGGTGACTATCAATGCATTTTGGTCTCTATTTACCAGGCACCCTTTCATATCCGGCCATTTTTCCAAGATTTCTGGGTGACCGGTATTTAGAGACTTCACTGTAGATCAGCACAGTAACTTCAAATTGTAAACATCCGTTCCTTTTATCTTGGGCGGATATGAATATTCAAATGGTTTTGTATTGACATTCACTTTTCTTTATTTTGGAACATTTGGTGATCAGTGTCCGTCTAATGCATCTCGATCCGTACCTGCAGTAATAGAGAATCGAATTCTGTGTAATGGACGATAGACATGAAAAACAATTGTCGATTTGTGATGGGTTGCAACACACTAAATATGTACATGTAACTCAAATTATTATATCGGGATTTTACAGGCCTCGTGATATCGTGCCGGTATTATCAAATGAATAATAAAGGTAATAAAACATCACATAATACTGAAATTTCACCCATTTCTTTTCTATGTTTAGTTTTCTTCCTTTATTGTTCAGGTTGTAAATAACGGTCTATGAAATCGAATGGTCAGAAGTCAGAATATCAATTTATGTTGGCGAAAATGATAATTCTACTCTTGATTCCACGTGCTAAGATTTTGTGCCAGTCTTGTCTAAACAAAAAAGAACATGTCAAGGATCTAAAAGTGTGCAGTGCATTGTTCGGTATAAACGTTACCAACAAAGCGTGACAATGTTTAAAGATTTTCGATCAGTTCTTTGATGTTGGTGTGAAAAATGTTGCATCGTCCGCAACCAACCCTTATGTGTAAGATCCAGTAGATCGTCAGAGGGTTTATTTGTTTAGATCAATGCACCGAGAGCAAAATCAATTTGTGTCCAGCTCATGAACCATCAATTTTAAAATCGGAATGACAATCGCGTGGATAACTCTAGTAATAGCCATCAGCACAAGTCACAATAAAAGAATTGAACTTTTATTGCTTTAGGGTTTAAAGGACACCTTGACGTCTATGGACGCTGAATGCCCACGGGACCCAGATAGCATAAGTAACAGACAACAGCTGATGAAAGCCTTGCACATCGAAAAACTGATACGAAAAAATAAAGTAAGAATACACGTTGACTTTTTTTGTAATTCTACCAACGAGTTCACATGGGGATAAAATCAATCAACATCATGAAAGGCTTTCATTATGAATCTGTGGTGATAGTTTAAAACAAGTTCAAATTGTACATCAGTAATAATTGCCGCAGCGATTGTTTACAAAATGTCCGATCAGGTAATGGCAAATTATAAACCTACTGAAGGGGCGAGTCACTAACCAAAACCATGACTGAAATTGGACCATTTTCATAAATTCCACGGATATATTTGGTTTCATTGAACAACAGAAATCATAATTAGGCTTTTATTTTTCTTTACATGTTTTCACGGTTTGCATAACAATGATAAGTGAATCAATTGTAGGGGTCTCACATTTTTATCGATTGTTTTTGATAAAATATTTTTACTGTTAAATTGCTGCCAAATTTTATGTTGATGAAAGAAAAACTGAGAAAGACGTGCCTTGTATTTGGGTATTCATTTATATTTTCTTTTTATATGTTACAGATCCATTATCGATTATTATCGATAAACAGACTTCGATAAAAATCGATAGTAGCTTTTGATCATTTACAACCGCTAAATTTTCAGTCGTACTTCGTTGCAGGAATTAGAAAATCCACACAAATCAATGATCGAGATGATGACAAGGCAGTACCTAGAGAAAGCGGGTGGTCACACCCGTCGAGCTTCCTCCACATCAGATGATACACGGCCAGCTACAGCTGCAGCACCCGCTCCCTTCTCCACCGTTGACGAAGATGTTTTTGGAACCAGTAATCTGACAGAGAAACAGAAGCTCCCTTACAAAGGTTCGTTCTATCCAACTTTGTGTGTATGGTCTCAAGTGATTTGGCATCTTAAATGGTCCAGAACGTAGTATTTTATTTTCCGTTTCAGAAGCATCCGACCCTTTAGTGAACTTTTCTTAAAACTACGCCAGGATTTCTAACGTTTTTGTAAATGAAAAATGTGTGCACTGAGAAAGCATGAGACAAGGCAAGAACGTTACATCCATGGTGTCATAATTCCGCGAAAATCAAATTTATTACATTTCAAAAGAAATTTCCACTCTTCCAAAGAGGTAGTTTTGCACATTTTATGCATAATTCAGTAACCTGCAATCGGCAAATTTCTTCAGGTGGATGCTTTCATCACAAATGGGATTGCTTGGTATGGATGAATGATTTTTCGGGAAAGAAATTTTTGTCCACTCGAAAAGTTGTCGAAAAGTTAAAATGGCTCGATGTTGTTTAATTTAAAGTCATCAATCGATAAATTGAACACGAATTTAACTTTGTGATGGTAATTTACATAAGGGTCAATTTCTTTACGAGATCTTTAGTAATTGGTGATTCCGTTTAGTCATGCTTGGATCATGTTAATATCAAGTTGCCAAAGAAAGATTTACCATCTCAAATTTCAAAGAGGTTTGAGATATTCTCTTCTAATACTAGTTAGTAGAACTGGGGGCTGAAATTTATTTACATTGCGAATAAGTGCCAATAAGAAAATAAATAAGACAATGGACTCTAAAATACAAAGTAAGTAAACTTCCGCGGTATGTATTTTCAACACACTTTATTCATTTGTTGGAACACTTTAATAATTCATTTACTGACATCACTGTAAAGTCTAATTCATATATGATTGTGTTTTCACTTTGAAAATAGTATGTGTCAAATACGTATAACTTAACTTACTGTTGAACCAGCTTTTCCATCGGCATTAGATGTTGAAAAAACTGCTGTCTTTGCCAGACCGAATCATCCAGCAATCCAGCAATCGACAAACATTGTTCGTCAAGTTTAATTACTGAAGCAAGTTTCACCTCTTCGTGACAGTTTCGCACATTACGTATCTGACATTTGATACTGTGTGTGGAATTGTTTTATCCATTGTTACATTCTTGATCGATTACATGAACAAGTAATGATACATTGCTGTTGAAAATAAACTTGCGCTACTTACTAATGAGCCGGATTTTATGAATCGGATACCAATTCCTTTCATGGTTCAGTGGCCATCCAGATATCCAGGACCATCAGGAAATAAGATTCCAAATCGCTCTCTAATGTGTATCAAATGCACACTTGTTTCCAAGCAACGCAAAGTTTGTTTATGGGCGTATATTCAGGAGCAATCATGTGACTGGTGATTTTTCGCATCGTTTTTTCTTCTGTGAAATCGTGATTGCAAGTGGTCAATGGTATTTGATTTGTGGTGGGTGTATTGAAAGTATGCGTTGATGCCAGCAGCTGGCACTGCAGGTGCATTACGACAATTGATTTTTCTTGTTGTCTTGATACGGTGTTCCACAAGCAGAGCGTATAATTGTTAATTTCAGGTAAATGTTATTTGAGGTGTTGTGAGAGTAAATTTACTTTCAAATAAATTGCATTCAGTATTTTCGTAATGGTCCTTCAGAAAAGGAAAAAAGTTTACATATTTGTTACTTTACGTCGTGCAGCGATAATAGTGGCACTGTCATATCGATATATTCTTTAATCACTTAAACGTGACAAATTATTAGCGAGGTGTACTAAATGTACTTGCGCTTTCATTGATTTGCTTGCATTAAGACACTGAACTTTTCCCTCCCAAAAGTGTCGTAAAAGGCAGGGTGTCGCCCAAGACCGGGTCATTTAAACTAGTTTTAACAGCTAACATACTAATGAAAAAGTGTCGTAAAAGACAGGATGTCGCCTAAGACAGATGTCGTTCAAGGCAGGTTCTACTGTACTTCAATGAACATGTAAACTAAGTCCATCATTGCTGAATTTTATTTTCATCTACAGTTAAGAATAACAATGACCTGGTGATTGAAGATGACATAGAAAGTGAGACAATCCTTGGTGAAGGCAAGGCGGGTCTACTGGAGCAACAAAACGACGACGACGATATGAATCCCGCATCATCATTGAGCCGTTCTAAGGGAAAACTGAGAGGGATGTCAGGTCCCATCTCCAGTAACCTTGATGTAAGTTACATTTCATTCAAATCCGTCTGCGAAAATTCAGACGGTTCAATAAAAAAATTAAATAAAGTATGTCCTGAGTCAAACAACCACACATCCCTTTTTCCTTTCCAGGACAGGGATAAAAGAAGACGCCCGCGATCTAGTAGGCCTGTCAGCGCAGCTAAATCTGAAGAAAAGAACAGTGCAAGTGTAGTTCAGACTAACAGTTATACCAGTAAGGATACAAGTCAAGATGTTACTAATGGAAGCTCCTCTTTGGTACCAAACAGTAGTGGTATTACAAAGTATGCCACAGGTAGCTCCTACCAATCTGGATTAAGAAAAGTAGAAGCAGGCTCCAAACCAATAAGTAACACTGTCCCTTCCTTGTCACAACGCAAGTTGGATAATGAACTAATAAGCGACAAGCCCAAGCAGGAGGTTGTACCAAGTACCAAACGCCCCCTAACAAGTCGTCTGAGTGGTCGGCTTTCACACAGGGACGAAGAAGACGAGGATGAGTTGGCACACACTACTGGACCATCTACTGTATCAAATAAGTACTCACTGCCGAGTAACGCATCAAACAGTAAAGCATCGGCAGCCATGACCAAGGTAAATATCGTAACAAGGTGACCCATATACCAAATACCAAAAGTATGCAATTAGTTTGCATTGTAAAATGAAAATGAGCAAAAGATTACTTTTGGATTCTGTTCCAACAATTATTACGGAAATTTTATTTTTAGGTTGGAGATATTGAAATAGGAGATATGGATGATCTTGAAGATGATCTGGCAGAACTGGAGGTATCAGCTAGATGTATGCCTGCACCCACCAAACCCCCAAATATGATAACCGATTCAAAACCGATTGATATTCAGACTGCCATGGTATGTGCCAATGCATGTCGGCCAGCAAGTAGTATTGCCAATAATATGGCACATCAGAGTTTTTGTACATTTATGGTAGATTTATTATATATAAACTGAGTTAATGTTTCAACAAACGTTCTTTTTCCATTTAGGAATTGAAGTTACTGATCTTTGGCTCAGCATCGACATTCTTTAATGATGAGTGGAGATATCAGGGATTTACTTTCTGTGATATTCCCAGTTTACAATACGGTATCGTTCAGAAAAAGGTAAACTTTGTATAACTGCAAATTGAACTATAATCAATAGTAATGTATATGTGATTGACATGCTAATGCACCAAAATAGCCCGAAGATATGTTAAGTACAGAAGTTTATAATGAACTTTGCAACAGCCGTTAAGATATTAGTTTGTAAACATTATTTGGTTTTGTTCATTCGCACAAATCATATCACACATTACATAACTGACAGGGCGGACCATGCGGTGTGCTCGCAGCGGTTCAAGCAACAATGTTGAAACATCTTCTCTTCATGGATGACAAGAAGCCCACGTCAAACAGGTAATTGTCTAATCTGACTTAAGCAAGACTCTGTAAGTCACACATTGATATATTGTGAATATATGTTCAACAAAATCCATTCATTGTGATAATAATGTAATGCTTTGTTGTAGTTTTACTGTGAGTAGAGAAAAGAGAAGTGAAGCTCTTGCACATGGTTTGTGTGAAATATTGTGGCGAGCTGGAGACAACAAGTATGCTGTTGTTGCACTGTAAGTATTGCTTTTCTGTTACAAAATAATTTTGACCTTGCTTCTACGTCGGGTGCATCTTTTACAATTGTGCAAACTTCAGGGCACTTAGGAAAATATCAAAATTAAATGAAATTGTTCCATTACAGCCCAAGTGGTCGTTCCATATTCTCAGGAAATGGGCGGTACAAACCAGATCATCTCACTGAAACTGTAAGTTGAGCTTTGTCTTCATTTGAATGGGTTACATTCTTACATTTTATGAGAATAAGATAAAATTGTTTTCCTCTTGAGCGGGCACAAATTTTCCTAATTTCCTAATGCAAATTGGCCACAAATTAAGAGTGGCCCTAAAAATGAAATCTTTTTGTATCCTTGTTACAATATAAATTCTCTGTGTGTAGGTTATCCGTATTATTCTTTTAATTGGTCTTATTCCAAAATTATGTTTAAATGTTTCAGTTGGTGCTAAATTATTTCAAGAAGTATGATGAGCTGCAGTCGTTTATGAAGCAATGTGTCAATCAGGTTTGTGTAAAAATCATCTTACTACAAACACACATGTACATGTAAATCTTCGTGAGAAACAGTGAATATTGCAATAGTTTCAAATGTATGTTCTATTACAGTATGAGATGGATGGATATAGTGGTGTAATACTTGTCCTATATTCTGCGATACTGTCCAGAACAATATCCGAGTAGGTATCATTCACGGCATTTAATTTGTTTTATCAATTGTGCATGTTTAAAACGGAAGTGTCCATAGTTTTTGTATTCACTTAAATGCTTACTCAGGCCAATTTAATAGAAACTCTTCTGCCGTGCCTATTAACTCAAGTTTATTTTCATTTGTAGAGTAAAGTCGGATATGGACGAAGCCAATGGTAAATTAATGGGTGCACATGGGTACTGCACACAAGAGATGGTGAATCTGCTGTTGACTGGTCGAGCTGTATCTAATGTCTTCAACGATAGTGTCACACTAGACGCCCCACCTGGCGAGAAAGATACAATACTACACGGTGTAAATAAGAGAAGTGATATAGGACTCTTGTCATTGTTTGAACATTACAAATCTTGTCAGGTAACTATGATATCATGACTTGCAATATTAGAAAGTTATTAACATGCAATGTAGACAACATAAATATTTGTGTAATGCTCTTAAATAATGCATCTATGAGGTTGTGCAGAAATCGGTTAGGTAGTTAAACGATATGAGCACACAGTTGAATACTAGTGACTTTAGAGAATCTTTTTGTTTTAGGTGGGCACTTATCTGAAGACACCACGATATCCCATATGGGTCATATGCAGTGAAAGCCACTTTAGCGTTCTATTCTCACTGAAGCGGGAGTTACTTAGTGACTGGAAGGCAGAGAGGAGGTTTGACTTGTACTACTATGATGGCCTTGCTAAACAGGATGAAGAAATTAAACTGTCTATCGGTATGTTATTTGCTAGATATATCAAATAAAAGTTGGTTACAAATGAAGAACATATTTTTGCAACAAAATTGAGATTCTTAAAATAAATTGTAAAGTCAGTCAGCAAACATTGTTGTTCATATTGCAGATACAACTAACCGATACTTCACTCCCCCATCCGACGATGATCTTGTACCACCACTGGAGCTGTGCATCAGAACAAAGTAAGTTGTTTGTCAATAGCAAAAGAAGTAAATTATGTTAATTGGTGCTACTTAAAGAAGTGAGGTGTAATTCAAGTTTAATATCCATTTTGCATAGCTACTGCCCTTGGCAAAGTTTCTAACCTTTCTCTCTCGCATGCAAAAATTCCAGGGCAGAATTCCAGTATATTACGATGTATCTCGTGGTGGTATTAGTATACAGTAATATTTAGTTGTGCATACTTCTGGGTAATGTAGAGAAATATCGTTATGTTTTGTTAGTTTAGTTACATAATGCCTCACTTTTTGCAGGTGGCCTGATGCAGAGGTGGATTGGAATGGTAGCGAACCACTCTTGTGATTGCTACATCTATCAATCTGGCCTCTCTTGGAACCATTTGTCAACAAAACCACAATTCACACCCAGAAAGCAGTCTTTAAAGGCACTTATTGTATACTACGCTGTATTTGTTCATTTTACAGATACATGTACCAATATACGCATATAAACTTTTAAAGCAGCTTGTGAAACATACTATATTTTATTTAACACTAGTTTTAGAGTACAACATGTATCAGTGATTATTTCTATTGTTTTATTTTGCTGGAAATGCCACCAAAGGTGATTAAATGGATATATTAAGTGTTCAATTATACAAGTCATTCATTGTGTGTATATTAATATATTAGATTGCAGTATATATTGTATCATTCCGTCCTGGTATGAAGTTATACTTGTGCCATTTTCTGCAATGCATATCGTTTTTGTTCAGTATATTTATACGATGGTTTACAGGTACTCGATTAAATGACATTTCGATTTCTTTGGTTTTGTACATTTTCTACCGAAAACGCAGTGGTCAGATTAAAAAAAATTATATTTAGCAGGCACGATCACAAAGTTGAATTACTGTATTATTACGTATCCGGACATGTTAGTGCTTGCAAAACCGTTTACTGTAGCACATTCAATACTGCAACGGACATGCAGGTGTTGCTTCCAATATTGTGAACAAACACAATCAGAATAAAAGCAAAAACCAATTTTCGTTTGATCGTATTATTTATTTGCGAACACTTTCTTGTTGGTAAAATTTAACAAAAGCGTAAATGTCGCTATTTTCTTCAAATTAACATCATTGACACGTCGTTAGTGATATCCTGTACAAAATATGAACAAGGGAGTAAATGGCTATTAAAGGTTTATATTATAACTAGTATTATAACTAATATTGGTAATTTTAAATGCCTAATATTATCTTACAAATAATAAATTTTCTTGTCTTATTAGGCATGTAAAATACATAAAACCTAGATTAAAGTAACCACTTACTAATGCACCAGGTCGGCTACACTCGTCAGCAGTCAATGTAAATATAATTTCAAAAAAAAACATCGGCAAAATGTCATGGTTCCTATCACAGATAATGTTGGCAATAAATTTTCAAGTATAAATAGCAGCATTATGACAAGGATATACTGGATCACAAACATAATCACTAATATTGACAAATCATTGTAGAAATGATTATCACAATACTGTAATGTAAAATACTACCTTTTCAAAGGTTCAGCACTACATTTCGACAATATCAAGCACATGTACACGTATAACAAGCACGAAATTTGGCTCAAGTATCTATAACCATTTCTCAAATAATATGGAAGTGTTTCCCTTGAGGTCCACTATCCCCAGTCCATTGGCATATTCAGACTAGTCTCTGAAAAATGAACTGGCCCAGAAGATTAATTACATGCAGCCCAAGTGAAATTTTGTTTCTTTATATTTTAGTTTAATTGTATGTGAATTACATTGGGTCTAATAAATAGCAAATAACCTGCCTCAGAACAATTTTTGATCTGTATTCATCTCTACAATAATTAAAAACAGTTATTTAAAACTTATTGTAAATTGATGAATACATCTCAGAAAATAGCCAATTCGAGAGAATACATTTTTCGTGCCTGGCTGATAGGGTGATCTAACCCTTCAAAGTATACCGCATGGGTTAATGGGTTGTCTATACTAGTATACATTGAATAACTTCAGTTTAATACCAAGTAGATTTCACAACAGGAAATATCGATAGAGCCAAGACTCAATAACATGCCAAAACTGTTACATTTTCAAGAGGTTGGTCAGATATTAATTAAACATTAATGGAATGAATTTCAGAAGATCCGTTGAAGATAAATTTCCAGAGCTTTTTCCTCCTACAATGAAGGCTCACTTCAATTTTGGAAGGTGCTCGAATAAGTTAAAATTGCAAAATACATGAAGCTCATAAAAATCTTTTCAAATTTCTTAAAATATTAAATTACTCTTCAGCGTGCTCGGCATATACAAGGGACAAATAGGAGTGACTACTGGATGCGTCAGCAGCTGATGTACTTTTCTCTTCGTCTTCAAAATCATCTGAGTAAGAATCCTGTTCTTCATCTTGATCCGTTTCGCTGTCACTCGGTTCACTTTCACTTCTCACATCTAATAACCAAAAGAAAGACGTTAATGCTGATATCGAGATTAAGTATTTTAAAAACTCATTTAAATTCAATAGTAAAGTGTTGTGGCATTTAAAACAAGAAAGAAACAATGAGCAAATTTTGTGCTAATGAGATATCTATTTTTTTAAAATTTATTGCAATTCAGGGTTCGAATTAGGATCACACAGAATTGCTTCGGGTAACCTGATCCAGTGATCCTGATTTTTAAGTTGTCCTGGGAGCAACCTTGGATTTTACACGAATTCGAGCCCTGTAAATTTGTTCAGATTATTTTAGTGAAGGCAGATATATGGAGATGAGAATGATATTCCAAGTAAATTGCCACTATGTATCTTCCAACATGTGATATATGACATTGTGCAACTGTAAGAAGAGACCCTCAAGACTTGTTACTGCTCTGTAACTTTATCAATGAACTTACAAATAAGTGTACAACTGGCAGCTATTCAAATTCCTTGCCTAAACCTTCCCATTACCTTTCCTTACACCAGTACGCTAACAATCCTTATTTCTATTATATTAATGTTACACATGAAATCAAATTACGTCAAAGCAACAAACGTGTTATTTTTAATCGTTGTGATTTACTTCACTTATCACTAAGCTAACCATTGTGTACAGATACTTCACCATTATAAGACCTGCAATGTCGTGACAATTTTTTCTGAATAATATCTTTGCATGATTACGTTAGGTATTAGGAGCTAACAAGTAGACGGTGCACATAGTTGAATAAATATTCATGCACTGGATCATAAAGTAGCTAAAAGCAGCTTTCATTTTAATCACATTAGTTTTGTTTTGGTTTATGCTCGTGAAATTAATAGATGCACCTACCTCTACTGCTCGTTTGTGATTGATCTTCCTCAGTCGACTGGACACTTGTTATTTCATTTGATCTGGAAATGAGTTTTTTAACAAGTAAAGAATAATTGACACTTACAGCTAATTGGTGCAGCTGTGTGGCGATTAATCGGTCCTACACGACACATGTTTTTTGCAAGTCTACCGAAGTTTGGACAAAAAAAAAACTTATTACAAACGCTTGACTTCATGTGAAAGAAACAAGTTCAAACAACCAGCACATGTACCTTTTTGTTTTATGGGTTTGAGCCGATTTGGTTCTGTCTACGTGCTGCTTTGACGTTCCCTGTTTTTGTTTAACTTTCTTAGGTCCCACGCCACCAGTTCGTCTTTCCTTGTCTTCTTGTTTCTGTGATTTGCTGCGTCCACCACTGTTTTGTGCTTGGGGTGCCGTATGGGGTCTACTATCGGATTGGGTCGATGATTTTTCACTACATTTGGAGCTGCTCACATTACTGTCCGTGTCATTCATTCTCTGAAAATGCAAAATTAGAAATAAATAATTTTTGTAAGTAATGCTTTATTTTCTGTACATTGTACGTGTAATTTTAGGGCATGTACCAGAAGGGCAGGTACAACAGTAAAGCTACAAAAAGTTATTTCTGGAATAAAATATAAAGCCTGATAAACTGACTCTCAAAGTTTTCCTATACGGATATCATTTGACGCACCATAAAAGCTACGTACCCGAACGTATGAGGTTATTTGTAATATGAATGCGATTACCTTTCTCAATTTGAGGAGCCTCGTATTATTCTTTGGGTTACCAGAGTGTAATCCTAAAATAAAACAGATCCGTTAGTCACATTTTCATTGCGTTTCATGTTGTCTGTGTTACACACGAATGAGAAAATACCTGGCAAAGAGTCCTACCTAGAGGCTACCACATGTAAACATGTTGCTGGTACCACAAAACAGAAATACATGTATGATTTGGGCATAAAGTCCAATGGTTGTGGTCTCAAATTAGTGGCATATACAAATGACCGTTTGCAGTCTTAACTTGTTCTGCATACTAACATACATGTATACGAAATTTCAATTGAACGAACAATACAACATTTTGTAAAACATAAAATTTAATGTTCAGCACGCCAAAGAATAACATGCATAAAATTTGAAAAAAGTAACTAAAACTTTAAAAGAACAAAATTCACAACAATAAAATATAATGAATATAAACTTTTCAATCAAGTTATAGTGCGTCTTTACAAATATATGTATAGTCTAGCAAAGAACATGCAGAAACTTTTATACAGTACATTATAATAATCACAGAATATACACCTAACTACACTCGGATCTTTTTTCTTCAATAAACTATTCACACTTCACTTGTAAAAGGATTATTATACACTACAAACAAACTGATAAGATAATGGTAAAACTTGGAATGATAAAGTTTGACAGATTCATAATTTATGTTAAGTCGCCTAACTAAATGCATCACATATTTGGTGGTAAATAGCAGTACTCATTTTGCTGTGCGGAGTAGGGTATACTATACAACGGTGACACTGCAGGCACCATTGCTGCTTTGGTTATCTCTTTCTGTTCATTCGTTCTGTTTGCATGCTGTGCCTTTCTTCTGGCCTGACGACGGTCGAAGTTGCCTTTCCTGAAGGCCTGAACACAAGAAGGGTGTATAGCCCAGTAGAATCCTCGGCCGGTTTCCGTTCTTCCCGCCTTCACGAAACACTCGTTCGTTGACAAATTGTGCCTCACTGCATTGCGCCAGCTTAAAGTCGTTCCTCTGTAGAAACTGTGCTGACACATAATGTGTTCATATATTTCACCAAGACAAGCCCTACCGGTTTTACACGATAGAATGGCTTTTGCTATCAGTATCATGTAGGTCTCCGGTGGCTTCTGAATTTTGGTCGCATTATTAATGGCCTTCTTCTTTTTGGATGTCGGCTTAGGTTCTGGAGGTTGCGTTGTGCTGTCTGGAAACATTGACGTGCAATTAGGTTTATCCCCAGTGTACTCTTCAAAACTGTCACTCCAACTAAGTGTGTGATCTGGATCTTGATCATCCTGTAAACACACTCGATGCGTTGGAATCGCATCCATAGGTGTTGTTATCGATTGTGGTGGACACAAAGACGCTTTTCCAGACTTGGGGCTGCATTTTCTACTGTGGACACCTTCTGATACTTTATTTCCACCTTCGGAGGATTGGATATTACACATGATCTGTGACATGCCATACCCACGAAGAGTGGCTTCATGTCTGTACACGAAAGGCTCCGGGTTACGTATACCTAAACCATTCCAGCTGCGTTTCAGTGACACACTTGGTATGCCATTTGAGTAACCGATCTGATTCCAGGGGTGACCTTCTGCATCTGGACATTGAATCCTGCTTTGGTAACCGGTCGGGTAGCCTGCCTGTCTCACTGGAAAGCTTGGTATCAGAAACTGGTTGACAGGGTTTGTGCTTGTAAACCTTTGCGCATACCCTAAAGTTGGCACTGCAACCTGGTATCCTGGAAGAAATGGTCGATTAGCGTGTGGCAGTCTGTCCGAAAAACCTGGTGCGAAGTGCGACAGTTGTAACCCTGGAAATGTTGAATGTTGATCGGCAAAGTACATGGGCACATTGGGTGCTGTCCCACTATACATACGAGGATAATAGCTGCTGACAGTTACAGTATCTGCACCACGGCCTCTTACATGCGATCCAAAGACTCCACTGTAATTATGGACCAAATTCCTAGTGGTTTTCACGCAATTTGTTACTGTGTTGCTGAGTACTGGAACATACGTACACGTATCAGACATTTGCAAATCAGGAACGAGTGGTTTCAAGTTTTGAGCAAACGGCTGTTCTGCTGATTGAATTTGATCTTGGTCACAATGAGCATTATTTTTGGCATCACTTGTCTCACTGTTGTACGTTTCAGCTGGACTTGGCGTAAGCCTCTCCGTCATGATAGCACTGCAGTTGGACATGTAGCCACTTTCACTAGATTCGGTTGGTGCTGGACTTGTAGCAGCACTGTTGAAACCACTATCGACATCATACTCTATGTCACTTATATAGTCGCACTCCACTATATACGGTGAATCCAGCTCTGGTTCTGGCGTACACAAACTCTGTGAAGCTGGAACTTGTTGCTTACTGGCGTTGGACATTAGGCATTCGTTTTTTGAAGCCGTAGAGTCATTGCACGCGAGACTTGAATTATCATTACATGAACAGTCAAGAGTATCTTTCGCAACATCTGGCAACACCAGCTCCTGTGCATCTTTCTTACAAACGGGCACAGTTGGCACAGATGTCTCGTCCTGTTGCTCTGGCTCATTGTCCAAATTCATGTAGAAACTGAACGGTGGATAAATCTCCAGATATGGATAATCTGAGTCATTCTCCATTGCTTTCTCACTCACTGGTTTCGGTCCAATCAAAATTCCATTGTTTGATGATCTAATTTATCTCATATTTCTTTCTTTGTTGAAAATTTGTTTCGCCATTTTATTTCAATGACAAGCAAGCTGTTTGCCATCACACCTGAAACAGGTCTTATGAACAGGCAAGCTTGTCACAGATCTCAAGATCACAGGTAAGAAATTGTGTTTTCTTGCCTTTAGCCTCACAATACATCTTATAAATCAAATCTTGCAAATGTGTGCAAACAAATTCTCAACGGAAAACTATTCATTCAGGTAAAATTCGTAGTTTTATTTTGGTCAGCGACACTGACGCACTGTTGGCCTAATTTTTATGAATACCGAATGTCGTTCTGATTATTGTCATGTAAGTGTGAGGTCAAATAAGCCAATGGATGTGTACCAATTGATATAATCTATTGTTTCTCATTAACTGCTTTGCGGGTCAATGAGATACATAATAGTCTTCGAAAAGTTAATTTGAATACAACAGATGTTCATAATCGTCGTTCATCTAAACAATGCGCAAGTTCTTACAGTATACACACCGTGCAATGAATCTCATACGAACGATCTTCACTGAATCAGGCATGTGTGGGGTATTTATGAAGAGAATACGATACCTCCTACGTGTCAATGTCTTTTGTTTCTAATCTTTTGTTTCGAGGAACACAAAATTGTAATGGAACTTGACATTCAAAATGAAACAGTGAGCAAGATCTTTCGATGTTTGTCACAAAAGTTATGTCGGTAAATACTGAAACTCTTCCATTATTGTTAATAAAAGCACACACATGTACAAAAATGTATCGAAACATTTAAAAGTTTGCACTTAATGCAGTAAGACTGTCTACATGATCTCGCCAGAATGGTTGAACCTTTTACGTCTTTTACGAGATTTCACAGAACCGTAGCAACATTTTCTGCATGAACGTGAACCTATATTTTAAATCACAGTGGTTGCGACTGAAAAATCTTACTTGTATTAGCACATTTGAGGTACCCAAAAGTCAAACAAACAACCGTACTAAAAGGACGGTGTGTGAATTACAAAGTCGCGGATACGAGGAAAAAAAACCAGTTGAGTGAAACCGGTCTTTTACATCCCCTTTGAGACTACCTGTTATCTAAGACCAGATATTGCAATTTTCAAACTAACCCTTGTTTCAAGACCATCTGCTGTTTAGGATCACAAACATATCATGTATCACGTAGCACGATCACAATATATGGCAACAAACTGGCCCGTCCAGCTGGCTAACAATCATAAGTTGTAAACATCAACTGTCATTTCTTATAAATGCGAAAACCAACGTTTTTCTTCCAAGGCACATACACAATATGAAACATGCTTCTCCACTGTACCAACTTATAAACGCCAGACTATCAGTACATTTCTTTCGCTTTGAAAATTAGTCAAATCCCAAAGAAAGACGAAGCTGATCTGTGGCATCTCCTATTAGCGGGTGCCAAAATTCATGGCCTCGATTGTATTAACTTGCGGTACACTTTGTTCTCTTGTGTTAAGCTTGTAATTAGCTTGATCCGGATAAATAACAAAAGCAATTGGTTTCCTTTAAACCGAGAAAAGATTGTACTTTATTTCTTGCAAACATTTACATGTTGCTTGTTGGAAGTCTCAATCTAAACTGAATTCAAAT
>JBCAUI010234860.1:0-16441 GCA_038406195.1 Haplosyllis anthogorgicola
AAATCTAAAGTAAACTTTTCTACTAACTTAATATCTACCAAAGTGTATTCTACAATTTGCTCTGTCTGTAATGTGTCCTTCTTTCAAGTACACAAAGTGTGCTGTCAACAATGAGTCTTTCGACAAAGAGTCGTACACCAACTCACTCGTCAGTTTGTGGGTTGGCAAGTCCTGACAGTCAAAACATGTTCTATTGTGTGCAACCGTCACATAGTCATGACAGGACACACCCTGGCCTTTTTATGAACTGGGGACTCTCACTTGTCATAAGATGAAAAACTGTAGCAGACCATGGCAGGTGCCAATCACATCTTTAGCTACCACAGTCACCCATTGGGGTACTAACCTAGCTCGATGTTGCTTTACTTCAGTGATTGGACCGCGTGTGGTCACACCTTGTCTACGAGGATTCGAGTTCACGATTTGAGACGATGAGTTTAAAAAACTAATTTTGTACACATTAAAATAGTCTTTGTATTGTTTTTAAAATCTAGGAGCGTTATTGAATAGACTTCCACTGAACTGTAGATGTGATTACACATTCTCAATAAGAAATGATACATAGGTAACTGCTATTTATTATCTGATTTTCATATTCATTGCATTGTTTCAATGAATAATTCGCACAACTTGACAAAGAGAATTACACGAATAAGTAAGAATTGAGTGCGAGGATGTAAAGCCTAATATGTCCTGGTGTAGCATTGGCAAAAAGCTAGGAATTTCTTTAGCCAATGTGCCTAATGGGAGTTAAAACAGCTCGGTTTGCACATATGTGAGAAATAGATGTGTAAATTATCGCAAAGTGATGGCTGATGTGTAAGATTTATGTAGTTCCCATCAACCTTGATGGTTGTAGTGTCACATTGTAACTGTTCCGGTCTCTCACCACTCCTAACAGCCTTCCTCGCATCCCTATCCAGTCATTTATTCTCATTAATCCTTCACTGGAAGCAGTGCTGAACATTGTTCTTCAAGCCTCTGATGGGATTAATTATTTACCACTGGAAAAGGTAGGGTAACTGAGGACTGGGGGTATTGGCTTAGTGCTTGTCCTCTCATTGTGAGGTGTGATTTCTGATGTAACTGTCATTTATCACATAAGCAAGACTCATCACTTTAGTTTTCAAGTTGCTGCTAAGTCGGAAAGCTGTGCTACAATTTGCAGTTTTGTAAGGGATATGTAACTTAGGTCTTGTCTGCAATGAAATTACTTTATTATTAACTGCAAGTTTATGTTTGGTTCAAGCATTTGAACTTAACTAGGGAAAATAAGAACAATATTTTTGAATGGAAAGACATTTAGTTTCCCGATTAATCATTCCATACTGTTTATTAACTGTTGATGGTTCATTTATACCACTATCTGTGCTGGTTCTGTGTATTTATATTTGCTGTTCATAAACAAAAGTATAATTTCTATGGATTAAAACCATTGTCTTGAGACACAAAAGACGTGTTTGGACCTCAACATCTCTGTCTTCTTGCAACAATGTGTTATTCCTTCACACACATCTAACAAACAGCTTCAGAAGTGGACACTTTGTTACTGTTAACCTTAAACATATTGGAGTAACAGCGTACAATTGAGACATTTGTTAAATAATCGTGTATTGTCCAATTACATTTAACAGCTAGATTAAGATACGTTCAAACTTTGAGTTTAAAATACGTATACATTTTGTTCAGGAAATGGCATTATTTCCCGACATATATCTTTTATTGTTTTGTTGGTTTGTTTTTCTTATCTTGTTATTATAATTATGGAGACAAAGTATAAAGTTGAGAAGGAAATCAGAACCCAAAATGAAATTTGTCTGACTTTCAATCTCTCTAAACATTCTTCTATTCTTTGGAATTGGACAAACATGTAATATTTATGTGTTCATTTCATATGTTTTCCGGGCACAATTTTTATAATGTTGACTGTTGGTCATACTGTGGTCTCATGGGCCTTTAGTCTCAAAGGCTATTTCGTACTGTGAACTTTTATCAATGCAAAACATTTATTCATATTAGGCAATAGATTAGGTATTTATGTTCAGCACTTTAAGATGTTTTACGCGGATATGCCCCTGTTGTCCTCATGATTCAAAAAGCATAGTGTAACAATGTGTGTTTTCTACCTTTTCTGCATAATATACGGGCATATCCTGTTATTAATACTCATATTGCAAACCGTTGTAATTCTCCAATCTTGAAGATAGTGCAGTTCAGTATTTCCTGTCACAAATTCCTGGATACATGCTAATAAATATATTTAATATGTAATTGATATGCTCATCAGTGATATTTATGATGATAGATTATTAGAAATAGAGGGCCTTAACTAACCAGGCATAGAGCAGTAAATCAAAGGGCATGGTTCAGAGTTCAAGCCCTAACGAAGAACTCTTACAATTGATAGTTATGATTGTGTTATGAGTTATGTCCATTACAGAGGCAATCAAAGGCACTGCTGTATCCCCGTGAATTAGATGACACTGCCCTCACAGGTCACTGATTTCGAGTTCCTTGCTTCTCAATCAAAGGGGATAAATCAAGCTAAACAAGAGGCCATCTCCACCTCACTTCAAAAGTTTTTCAGTGTCTTATTCATCAATGTCTTAATTCCCTGTTCTGAAGCTACCCATGCCCATTGTTATCAGCTAAATTGATATTGGTTTTTGCAGCTTTTCTAGAATTGACCAACAGTCATCAATAACAGTCAGAGTCCAATTTAGGTGGATAGTTTATTCATTATATCTGCATGTCTGATAATTTTTTTTATGTGTGTAATGTAATGTAGAGTAGGAAGTTTGCTTCCATTAATTGACTTCATAAACCACATTGGATCGGAAACATCAAGTGCTACCAAACCAGTGGCGTCAGAAGTACTTACCATGTATACTTCTCCAAAAACAAGGGAATCTTTTAACTTTAAATGTTACATTATTGACAATATTTTATGTATGATTTAATATGGTTGAGATCTTTAGAACGTTTTTTGTACCATTTGAAAGTTCTCCCACTGGTACTTGCTTTACATTATTACACTTCATGTTGACCCTCTTTTAACAGCCATTAATTGTAAGACAGAAATGAGAAAGCTTGCTACAGAATATTTTACCTTTTCGTTTTCACAATGACCGTTATGAGTCTCAGGTGGTGGAGAATAGCCACTCAATGGCCCTAATTAACACAGCTCCCATACGCAGACTAATAACAAACATCCAAGATAACTTTCCTACCAATATTTACACATATATTCTTTCAATGAAGCAGTTTAAAATTATATCAGGTAATCAATCCCACGGATTTTAAACTTTCTAAGTCTTCGTTATTTTCAAAGTGCCTATGTATTATTTATATGCCTATTTCATCTGTTGTGTAGACTCAATTATGGCAATTTTGACTACTGGCTATGTTGGAAGGGAGTACGAGGCCTCGTGGGATCAGAGGTCTACCAAGGTCCCACCAATCTAACCAGAATATCCTCCACTGTAAACTTTTATCAAACAAAGAAATTTCCTCATTGATTAGGGCTTGGAACATGACATTGATATAAGGTTTGAGCCCCCATGTGGTTAGGGTAAGCCCAGGTCTGAAGCTGACCTGTTTTGCCATATCTTCTGTTGTGATTAACATGCCATACCTAAACATTGTTACAATTAATGTTTCACTGAGGAGATCAATATATTGGCTCATTACCGCAACTGAAGAGTTCTATTTATAATCGCGTTTATATGTTTGATTGGAATTATAATTTGAATAAGTATTTCTGTCCGGATTGGTGTAATTTTAAAGAGAAGCATACATTCTATGAGGTTCAAAGTTCTGTCTGTTGATCTGTCCTACACCAAAATTCTTACCTAGTGTTGTGCCGTGCGATGTTAGTTTTGTCACGTTTATATCCAGAAAAGTCTATTTTGTTTGTTTATAAACTTACTTTGAGATATTCCGTTTTGGGCATGACAGGTTAAAGTATGTGTGCAACTTATTGGATATAGATGTTCATATAAACAGACCTTCAGATGTACGTAGATCTAAACTTGAAAATACATCTGAAATAAACACCTACAAAAAATGAGCGTACATACATTTGGTATAATTTTTTTTTATCTATAGCTTGCGTTTCACTTTCGAATTCAGGTTCCAACACTTAAAGAATGTGTAATATCTTCGTAGAGATGATTTATTTTATTTACCATTTTATACATTCAAACATTTTCGCCTAGTTTGTTGGTCTGATTTGGCTAAATAACAAGCTGACAGCTATTTACAACACATACAGTTCTTCCTTCGTTTCATATGGCGTGATTTTGGACCTTTAAAAAGTCCTAATTGTACTTCTAATTAGATGTACAAGATGTTTGATAAACTAGAGCGAGATTGTATGAAGCTGAGGGCATCGATTCAGGCAGTAAGGCATGTTCAGGTTCCAGTGACGATTTTCAGTTAAAATCGTACAATACATTTAATGGTGTGCTCCGTGCACGGCGGTGCAAATAACGAATCATGATGGTATCAAGTCGTGATTAGTCACGTTAACATAGAAATTCAATTGTTTTGATTTAAAGTCTTGAAATGTCGACCACGATACAGTCTAATTAATTTGCTACAATAGTCTAAAACGACCCTACGAGAATATTGCATAGTTTACCTCGACTTTTACTTTACTTCACTTTTCTTATCGTTATGTTCATGAAAGTTATTTCGTTTTTAGTTTATTTCATTCTTGAAGGTTTTGAAAGTTGAATTCTAACCTGAAATGATCGTGTCACGCAGGGAATTATTCTGAAGAAATATTTATGGTAATATCAACCAAAATCATCTGTGTCACAATTTCACTGATTGCCGCTTAGTCATTTGATTTCCATCGTTTAATATAGCAAGATATGGATACACCAGGATTAATCTGGATACAAATCAGGGTTCATATCCCTTTAGAAGGTCTTTTCTCATATCCAAATTTGTGAACATATAATATTTATGGGTCTATTTCATCTGTTGTGCAGGCTCAATTATGACAATTTCCATGCAAATGTGGTTCAGTTTGGTCTGTAACTCTGTGGCCTCACGAGAACACAGGCCTTGCATGGGCCTACTAACTCAAACTTAAGAATTTGCCTTCGTAAACTTTCATCAAAAAAAGAAATTTCTTCATTATGTATTGACCTGAAACATGACATTAATATAACGTGTGAGCTCAGGGTCATCTCCATCTCTTGTAATCAACGTTGTAATATTTTACCAATTGACGAAACCACCGAATTGCTGCAATTTCAAGAGAAGGAATCTCACAATGTGTTTAAGTGATGAATATTCAAAAGGAGTCCAAACTACAGTGCCTAATAGAGAAGCAGAAACACAGGTGGTCCTTCGAATTAAGTATGTGTATAAGTGTCCAATATCCCTGGCCTAATCAAGCTAATTATCCTCCTTACATGGGCTTTACCGAGTGTTTCCAAAGCCCTAGGGCCTTTCTTGTATAAGACACATTTAGCTGTAATCAAGTATCTCTTGTGATTATAGCTTCATGGTCAAATAGACTAATATTGCAAGTTCCTTTCTCCCAGGCAAATACAAGGTAATGACATATAAACCTAATCTTAATTGGAAGCAGCTGCAGTAATTACCATGTGAGCTGTCTTCGTTAACAGTTTCCCTTTTAGAAAGTTTTCCTCGACCTTTATATTATTCTTACAAGGCGACAACATTTGTATAAAATGGATGTGGTAAAGTGATGCCCAGAGAGTCGCGGGGCCCTTGTATGTGGATGTGGTCCCAATTGATCCCAACAGCTGGGGTGTCATATTGTAACTGTCATGGTTTCTCACCTCACTGGTCTCCTTGCTACCCAAACCCATTGTCTCATATCTCCCTCCATTCATTTATTCTCATTAATTCCTGACAGGCTCCTCCGGTTGAAACATTGCTCGGTTAGACTCTGGTGGGATTAATTATTCACAATTCTAAGGCATTATCAGCACCAAGAAAAAGATCTGCTGTCTTTTTCACTTCTGGGAAGTGTGACTTATGATGTCACTCTGTGGATTTTTCTATTTAACAGTGTGTTTTTCACATGAGTTGGGCTTATTTTGTCAAACTGTTAAACGATCAAGAAGCAAGTATCTGATTGTCAAGTGGAGTAATAACTAAGAGAGAGAGAAAAAACCACATTGTTCTTTGTGATAATCCATCACCAATTTGTGCACTGGACCTTTTTGGGCTGTACATGTAAACATTTCTGGCTGTCGAAGATTTTTGATTGTCCACTCTCCATTCTGTACATGTCCATCTGGTGGCGACACCACAAGACCTTTTTTGCGTTTCCGTCAACTGATGGTTTCTAGTAGATCCCAATACTTCTTTCTGATGAGAAAATTTGTTATCTCATGTTTGACTCAATTTAAATTTAATTTAAAATCATAAAATATGTCTATGAGATTTAGCAATGTGTTAATGTGTTAACAATGCACCACCACAATTATCCTGTGGCACAAGTGTAAAAATTTCGTAAAGAATGTTTTTCATTAAAGACATATCTGTTCATAGTACATTTCAGGTTCCTTTAAATACTATGATGCAGCGTTTCCAATTAACCTTCTGTTCGGTTGGTAACACATTGACCAGTAAGAAAATTGATAATTTGCAGTAAGAGAGACATTTTCAATTAACGAAGCAGATCGAAAAGACGCACGGCTTAAATGGAATTTCAGCCATGCAGAATTCAGATACATTTTTGCAAGCTAAGACGCAACAAATAATTAGGCAAAATTGGTTGGTCTGGTCCTGAAAGACACTAATATTTACTGGTTAATTATACTCAACCACTGAAAAGTGCAACCATGAACGTTTACAATGCAAATCTTGGTTACTTTGAATTAGTGAACAGTCGATTGAAGAAGTATTAACCTTATTACTTATTTGCATTTCTGTAACTGTTACTACAGTGCCTTAGAATAAAGTAGATATTAAGTTGAATTCAGACAAGCCTCATGTTAAGTTTTGGTGTAAGGTCTAAGCTCTCCAACTACGCTCTCCAAACTAAAGCTATTAAAGAGCAGACAAAATTCAACGCATATTGTACAGAAAGAAGGTTTATACCATTTCAGCTTTATGAGAGAGGATTTGTAATCAAAAGCCGCATCGATTAATATCAATTCTACTCCCTGTGCTGTCTAAAACAAGGAGTCAACTACTTTGTCGTCTCTCACTCCATTACAATCCTCGCATTCTGTATTACATTGGTCAAGTTGATTTGTGCACCGAGATAACAATTTGGACTGGTTCTTATAATTGGCAAACAAATGGACTGAATATGAAGAATTCTTAATCCCACCTCTCCCCCGCCCAGCTTTCCAAGTACCGCATTGGAAAGAACTCATCATTTATTTAATTTTGACTCTACAGGCACCCCATGTGTGTTATTATGATAAATTGTCAATTTTTCCCAATCAACTTTTCGTGATTGGTCACTTGTGTATCAAGAGATCTGCTGGAATGAAAATTATCACCTTTGACCTGGTGCTCACCATATCAAAAAGTGTAATCATTATATCTTGTCCCACTTTCTGCTGGTCGGGCAAATTCGTTGAAGTTTCTCTTCATTTATATGGAACTCATTTTCTCCTTTCTAAGAAATGAGACTGTTTTCCAAATGCGGTAATCTCTCTATTTTTATTGTATCTTTTGGAAGTGTTTTGTTAAACAATTTTGGTTATAATCTGAAGTTGGCAAACCATTTTAACAAACTATCGTTTCAAGACGTATTTCTTAAAGATGTTCCCATCAGGGGATAAAATGAGCGTTAAATGCTCTTTGTTTTAGAAAAATTGACCTTTTGTCAAGTAAAAGAGGTTCAGTGTAAAATTCTATGTTATAACGAAAGATTGGAAACAGCTAAATTCACCACCTAAGGTGTTCGTTTCTGTTTAGAAAATAAAACTCCTTTTATAAATTATCTATACATTGAGCTTTATTTGCTGGAGAAAGAATTTCTACCTTGAGCTATTAATTGATGATACTATTCTCCACCAGAAGTATCACATATCATTTGTGACAAGACTGCTTCAGTCGGGTTCACAATTCCTATAATCCAACACCTGAAAGGGACACTTTCGACTGATGCTCGGAGGAATTCTCCCTTTCCCTTTTCCTGTAGCAAGCTTCATTTGTCTCGTCTGTGAAATTATCATTTACGGAACATACAATTAATTTAGCCTATTTTGTGGAGACAAATAGGTGGTGAAAGCTTTTATGAAGGGTGGGACTTCTAACAGTTCCTCCTGATTGTTTAATGGATGTGATGCAATGCTTTGTTAATTTTCTCCGTACTTGCTGCCTAATTACAATCTTAATGGAGGTTTTAATGATAAACATGGTTCATTTCCCTACATCAATTTGTCTTTGGCAAAACTATGAATTACAAAGTCTATACGGGATTGAGTCGTTTAATCTCTAATGTGATTATATATGCTTAAATGAAGATAAATTATCCCGTGGTAACTGTTGTTTATTTACAATTTTAACGAACCAAACGTAAAAAGATAGATCTAACTGTGAATCTTTAAAACGTGTAGGGAGTGAAATATGTATCACGTGTTGCCTGTCAGGTGCTGCCACAATTGTGTGGGGGTTGAAGAGGCCTATACTTTAGTATTGCAGTACAGCAAACTATCACACAATTTTAGCCATAAAATCTCACCTGATGCAGTACCCTACTGGTTGCTGAAAAATATTTCATTAACTAGTAACTTGTTGACACCATAAAACCGTTTTTAGTTATATTAAAAATCAATTACCTAATTGTGTACATTTACATCATATTAGTACTTCCATAAGGAACAGCCAAACATTCGATATTTTACAATTTATACGCATGTGTTCCTATTGAGTCTATTGTTGTGTGATGTGTTTTGTTCTGTATGTTTACCGCGCTTGCAAAAGATGATGTTAAAAAGGTCACATGCCACAAAGTATATTGAATCTTTCCAAATTGACTTCTTATTTATCGTGTTGCATAAAGTTCAAAACTACACCGTCAATTACTCTTCAGACAAATGAATTTTTCTGCTAGTCTACAAGATTATCTATCACGATTCAAATAGTCGATTTTGCCTTTTACAAGATGGAAGCTCAAAGCTCGGAAATGCTAGAAGATGTTAATTGGTAGCACTAAACATCACTTCAGACATCGCACATCAGTTCTGACAAGACAGCTTCACTTGAGTTCACAGCTTCAGAATCTAACACCACAAAGAGACACTTGTTACTAAACTCCCCAAGGAATTGCGCACTAAACAACATTATCTCTTCAGCAATTATCAGTCGGAGAATACCTCGCAATTAATTTATGATTCATGTAATCTAATTTCTGTCACTATTAGCTAATGATTCTGCTTGGATAGGTACGTGTTGAAAGCTTTTACGAGCAGAAGAGTTTCCTCTCAGTTGTCTAATGGATGTAATTCAATGTAGTTTGTAATCTTGTCTGTAATTATTGCTTAATTATAAAGCTGACTGAGTTTTTCCTTATAATTATGATACTGTAGAGAGTATTTGCTTCAATTCCAACTTCTGTATTGTAAGGAAGTTCCATTTTCGCGTCGGATATACGTAGCAATCGATAGAAGTGCAAATTGGTTCCTGTTGAGAATGTGAACATTTTCAGCGACATTCATAAAACAAAAATAACAGTCGCTAAGGATAAGTGCGGTTATTAAACTTACTTCATCATCTTTTTGTTAAGGATAACCGCTCTTTTTAGCATTGATTTTTCACATTTTCGCAAAGATGCCGTGAAAGGCAGATATGTCGTACAAAGCAGGTAAAAATAAAAATGAATAATAAGGATTCATTTTATAGTGACACTGCCGTAAAAGGCAGGTATGCCGTAAAAAGGGTGCCGCTCAAAACAGGTTCTACAGTATCTTCAGAAGTACAATTGTCTATTTGTGAGCTGACTGGGATTGCTCGTTATCTAAGTAACCATTTATGGCAACAATGCCTTTCAAGGTATTTCACAGTTTTGTAAACGACGGCTGTAGTGGTTCCAATTTTACAATGACGCGTACATGTATCTCTAAAATCGCGTTAAAATTTAAGCATGCGATATAGCAGATTTTTTCATCGTATTTGCACAAACTGTTGTCTTGAAAAGAAAAAGCACCAGTTTAAATTAATGCGTTCCTAAATTCGTATCTAATGAATTGTTTCCATTTTAGAGGACAAACAATTTCGACGACTTGATTAAACAGTTGTTTATAACGTAGCTTGATGGGCTGTACATTCATTTGTCTTGCAATCTGCATGGACTTATTTTTAAGTGTCTCGTTATGTTAAGAAAGAAACAATCTAAAAGGTAACCAAGTTTATTTCGACGTCAATTCTGACTATTCTCCATAATTGGAAACTAAATGAATTGGATATAAAGAATTATAAGATGATCTTTACCAAACTTATCTCCGCCCAGCTGCAAATGAATCCGCCCATTCAACCATCAGTTATTACGGTTCCTCCGGAGAATTGGATCTGTGTAATACAATTCAAAGATTGCAATAAATATAGGAATCGTTTGTAAAGTGGTCTGCTTTGTGCTGTAATGTTTTATGATACGCAAAGAATTGTTCCCGTACCGGACCAGAAGATTAAGTTTGAGTTTGTGGCTCTTCACTTCTGGAACAATAGAAATAGACGAGATTCTTCTGTTTGTGATACGTGATTCGGTTAATATTACACATCACAGTAATTTGCGATGTGGGTTTTGTTATGAAGCGAAGCGTAGATTGATTGTTCCAAGAATAGCGTTTTTGCTCTTCTTGACTTATTTTAACTGTTTAAGTAAGCAGCTGTTTGCATCAATTGTTAGTCGTTACAAAATCTGTAACCATCAACTCGCAACACTACAGTCTATGCAGATTAACATTTTAGGACTGTGCGTGTTGATGCTGAGCATTTATTCCAGCTTGACAATTCTCAAATGCCATTGTAAAGTATAAATCATATGACAATGTTTCATTCTGTCACGCTCAGTCGTGTACTCGTGTACACCATACTTTAATCAAAAAATGTTATCTTCAAATGTGCCCCCCCTTTTTTAGAAGAATTAACATGACTTTTCAAGATCTGCTACATCCATTGTCTGTGGAAGCCTCAGTTCGGTTGTAAAACGTATCTTACTTGACAGTGATCAACAGCAGAAACCCTTAAATGGATGTATATGTATCATGAAAAGGGAGAAATAGCATCTTTACACTTGGCATTCCTAACCAAATTAACTTCTGCTTAGTTATCCCCTGTCCGATTGGATATGACACAGGGCAAGCCCGTTTGCCGGAGATAAGACAGAATTTATTAATTTAATCTCTGGAAAATATGAGTGATTTCCATTGGCAGTCCGAAATTGCCCAACGTCTTCCTTAATTCCTCATTTTGCCTCCACATAAATGTCCTTAATCCAGCTTGAAAAATGGATGTTTATGATTACAGTGGGCATTTGCAGTTATGAGTTTTGCTGATTAGAGACTGGTAGACGCTTGACCGTATCAGACTTGACAAAATAATATGCTATCTCTGCGCTGCTTTTCTGCATTTCTGTTTTTGGTATGCAGTCTTGTGGAAAATTAAAGGAATTATATTTATTTGGAGACTTGAGAACAGATGACATTATCAGGTACCAGAAGGAATTATGAATTGTCCGAGTAAATGGGGAATAATCAATATTTTCTTCAATAAGAAGATGTTTTTGTGCGTTGGACATTTTGTAACAGTTGTCGGACTAAGAAGTTGTATTTAATATTACACAGCTGCTAGTTCATTTAACTACGCAAACACAGCCATTAATTCCGTATAAAAATATGGCTAGATTTGTTCGTCATTACATAACAGAACACTATTCCTTAAGATTTTGAAGGTCGAGAACTTTCATTTCCAGACAAACATGATCGTACAATGTGACCGTTCCCTCACTGTGTGTAGGGTCGAGTTTCTGGTGCATTTAGTATTTCCTAAATATTTGTCCCGTCCTTAAGAGTAAGTAAAGTGGCTCAGTCCATCTGACAGTGGACCATCAGGTGCTGTCACCCAAACAATTTCATCGCTCTATCCCTTCAGATCAGAATTTGTTATTTAATTTGGGAACAATATGAATTCGCGTGGTGTCTTTCATGGTATTGATAATAAAATAGCCGTTTTCTCCTCCACTTACATTTTCTTGTTAATTGAGTGTAATATGTAAGTACTACATGAATATATTTTTTTCTCCAAATGACTTACCAAACTGTAAAACGATAGGTTCAAAGTACTTCGAGAACATGACAATCAGGTTTTGTTAATTTTGGGTTTCAAGAAACATTGATAATGTACAAATCTATGCAATTTTGGTCAGCCTCTGCAGTTATGAGGTTTGCTTATTACAGACAGAATGGCACTTGACCAATGTGAAATATGGTCCCATTGTCTCATTACTTTTTACTGCCCCATATGAAGAGCAATCTGGCATGAAATTATTGAAATGGCTTTTACTCAAGGATAGGAAAAACAGACAGTGTTATCAAGCAACGGGGAAAAGTTATGAATTGTCCAAGTGTGATTGGCTATCAGTGTATAAAATCAAATTGATTGTTTATCATGCGTTGGTTCATCACAGCTTCGTAATTTCTCCTTTTCCTCTCGAAGAAAAATCACGGCGGGGGACTTTAGAAACATACTGACACAAAAACCAATTAAACAAAACATATTAATTACCAAATTAGTAAATTAAAATGTTTGATAAATGCTGAAACAAAATTCAGTGGTTTATCCTTCTGAAAAAAGATGGAATAAAGACGTTTAAATTAAGATATCCGTTTCAGTTGATTTCAGAACTTTTTAATTCCGTCACATTGTTTGCGCAGCATCCCACGTGTTAATTGTAATTTTGTATGTTGTTGTACAGTTTGAGAGCAAAAGAAATTCTCTGGGTGTTTTGGAAGCAAACAACATTAATATAATTTCATTATTCCCAAAATGAATTACATTTATTCCTTTGTAATTTATGAGGAAAATAAGGTGAAAATGGTGACTTGTAAAAGATCAACTTAACAAAGATTGCCGTCAGTTTTGATGTGAGATTCTGTGTGGTGATGAGACTCATGTTCTATCCGAAATAGCCATAGAGGCAGTTCAATTAAGATGTCATAATGGACCGCAATTATGAGTTATCTTAGTTTTTATGCATATTTGGTTGTGTTTATCTATGATGGATGACATCAAAGGAGACCATTACATTAAATTCCCCCGAGGTACAGTTTGTTTTGTGCTGGTCTTAGGGCACATGACTTGAGTCCCATTAACAGGCCACTGTTGGATCAAGAGCTATCTCACACTCCTCGTCCATCTTAATAACTTTCTACATTTCTTTTAATATATTACTTCTCTTGTTTGCTTTCATCGTCTTGAAGACGGTCTTCTATGCTTCAGATATCTGTGCACTGAAATAAGAGTTAATTTGACAATTCTTTATTTGGTTGCATTGGGGAGGGAAACCTTTACAGAACTTTTTCTTGTTCAGCACTAGGCACTTTTAGAGGAGGTATGTCATTTTTAAAATTAAAACTATTTTATTTCTATATCATATAATGTGAAGATGTGTCACTTATAAAAGTGAAACTAATTTATTTCAATACCATATCATGTACGTACATAAAATTCAGGTGCTCAAATTTTCAATCAGTTTAGTTGAGTTTGCCATTTTATTTATTTTATTTATTCATTCGTTTCATATTTGTATAGCGTGTTTACATCCAACATATACATGTGTACTTTATATTGTTTACATAATTAATATGAAATGGGAGGGAAGCTAAACCTTGCGGTTGGACTGGCAGATCAGTGCTTTGCTCCTTTACAGATTTGCAAGTTATGTACTACTTGGTTTCTTTCCAATTAAAATAACAAAACAGCAAAAATATTATACAGTTCACACAGACAGGGTTTTCATACTATTACAGTGTAATATAATATAATGCAATATTCATCTTGATAGAGAGAAATAGGCCTGTGTTTACAGATAGTTCTATGTTGTACTGGTGGTTATGTTCAAACTATGTACTAAACATAATCGGAATTTACATAATGATTACTATTTATAAAGAAGTCATACTTATACATTTTATATACTGGTATAAAACATTTATACCAAGTTTAGACACATTTTGTCCTTAATTACTAATGCAGTACTGTTAGAAGTGTGGTTATTAAAAGAGTGCTGTTAAAAGCTATATCGGAATTTACATAACGATTACTATTTATAAAGATGTCATACTTATGCATTTTATATACTGGTACAAAACACTTATACCAAGTTTAGAAACATTTTGTCTTTAATTACTAATGCAGTACCATTAGAAGTGACAACGGAAGTTATACAGCGTTAACTTACATGCTATCTATGAAGAAATCATAATTGTAGACACTTATGCACAGTTTTAGACATATAAATGTTTGTCAGAAGGCACACAACTTTATGCAGTTTGGCTTAATGTCTTGTATAACTCAGGAACTGTGTAAGCCATACACAATAAAGATACTTTAACAGAAATTACTTTGAAGTCAGTATTCATCACTATCTGAAATTTTGCATTTTTTCTTGTGCCTCAATAGTTCTTCTGGATGACCGAACATTGCATTGCATTTTTGGCAGTGGTATCTTGGGGCTCTATGTTTCTGCTTGTGTATCCTTAACAGATGTCAACTTTTAGTAGAGAATTTACACATTTCACAAGCCCATTTTTGGCCTTTATGATCATCTAAGTGTCTTGTTAATTCCCCACTATGCTTATAGCTTTTTCCGCAATTTTTAAACATGCAAAAATAGCGGGTATGTCATTGATGAATAATAGCATGTTTCACCAATTCACTTTTAAAGGTGTAGAAAATATTGCACTTCACACAACTATATTTTTTTGTGCTGTGTTCGTAATGATGTCTGTGCATTGTACTAGGCGTTTTGAAAGTTTTCCCACATTTGTTACATCTGACAGCTCTCTTGTGGATATGTCTATAGTGTGCATTTAAAGTTTTTCTGTCTGTACATTTGGTTTTACATACACTGCAGAGTATATACTCTTTCAACTTACATTTGGGTAGACCCACTGTTGTTATCTTAAACTTTCGCGACTTTGTTGAGCTTTTGTTATTTTTAGTAGGCGATTTGAGGTATTGCGGCAGTTTTCGTTTTGGAGAATTGACTGGATACATACAATTGTTATAGTCCAATGGTGGGGTGCACTCCTTGGGTGTGTTTTCATCACTCCAGTAGGCTACCGTATCACAGTCACTGCTGTTGTGTACGTTTTCCTGATTGACTTCTTTTGTCACAGTTAGTGCCATCTTTAATTTAGGTTTAGGATGTGTTTCTTCATCAGACACGCTAATCTTGTTGGAAGCTTTTTTGCTTCTAGTATTATATTCAGATGTTTTCCTTGTTACTGGTTCAGACCATTTTTCTGTTGGTGGTCCACAATGTTTGGATATTTCACCACCACACCCAGATGCAATTTGTAGTTTTTTAGGCACAATAACACTAAATTTTACGCCTTCCCTCAATAGTTTGTTATGAGGTACTAACTCCACATAGAAACTATTTCCTATGTAGGCTAGGTGGATGTTTGAGAATAATAAACATAGGTCATGTTCTTTGGTGTCAAAGTCTCCATATATGGTGGTCCATACTCCTCCTATGAAATCTACCATTGTATGTAATCCCATATATTCTGATAGGGTATGCACTGCAAGTTCATCACCTCTCACTCTTTCATCTGTCATTTGTAACCTCCATTCATACAGGGACAATCCCTTCTTTTTTAGCCATTATGGATAAGATAGAAACGCTTATTCCCATGCAATATTATTTGCACAACTGTAAGTTGACACAACTGTTATTTAATATATAAAGTTCTTATCTTAGTGTTATGCCACATTAACTTCTTTAATATATGTGGTAACGTTTTATATGCAAACTAAAAATCTATTTAAAAAGCAAAAAATGCTGTTTCTTGTGTGTAGGAAAACAGAAAAAAAAATAGCTGAAACATAATATGCCTAAACTCTAACGTCAATTATTATAACAAAATGAACAGAAATCTAAAATTGTTGTGGGTATATACTATCTAATAGAAATTTTCCAGGATGGCGTCAACTCTTCCAAGAGAGAATTTAACCCTTTGAAATTAAGAAATAGCGCCATTTAGAAACTTACGCATGAAATGAAAATTGTTACTCTGTAAAAGCCCACTTGTTTAGTGTACATCTGTCGGATCTCGGCCTGGCCTGTACAAACTACCGTACATGAGGACTTCTGCCAGCTTCGATGAAAAGCAAAATTCACTTCAGAGAAATGCTATCATTATACTAACAAATTTAAGGACCGAAACTGTCACGTTCCTGACAGGGGGGGGGGGTCCATCCCCGAACCTCA
>JBCAUI010234971.1:0-16440 GCA_038406195.1 Haplosyllis anthogorgicola
TTAAATTGTGGGAAACTTACAACACATTCCATTTGTCTGTGATTACCCAACAGTAAATGGAGGCCACATTTTAAAAAGAAAATGCTTTTATGTAGGGTTTTAACTGCCAATAAAAGGGAATTTAAAAAATGCTGAGACTGTTATTTATGAAAACTTCAAAAGTATAGGAAGCCAACATACACTGGACTTTTCCTACTTTTATCCCACTTTTGAACAGTAAAACTCCTACTTTTTTCCTACTTTTGAGCTTAATTTCCTACTTTTTTTTGCCCTTCCTACCACTTGACACCCTGTAAAAGTAATTGTCCAAAATCTATCAATACAACAAAGACTTGAAAACGAAATCAACAAAATTTTATTCAATCATGAACCATGCGTTTAAGCAGTATTTTGTACTCCATTGAGCATACAGTAGAACCTGCTTTAACAAGCCACTGCTCTGAGCGGCCACATGGCACTTACGGCCAATGTGTGGGTTTCTTGTTTTTTGTCATAGATAACTCATTAAAATCCTAACTGTTTTGTGAGGCCATCTGTCATTTAGGACCAATTTACGTTGTGATTAAGGGTGGCCCCTCAAAGCATGTTCTACTGTATTACTTTCTTTGGCTACTTACGGGTAGTTCACCCAATGCAGATTTTACTGTACATCCATTGTTTACTAAATGTTGCATCACATTTCTGTCGCAGCTTGTCGTATTCGCGGAGATCCGGCCGGTGAGAACTGCACGCTACATAACGGCACCTGGTTCAATGAGACGTGCTACACGGTAGAGGGGGTGGGACAAGACGAGTTCAATGTCATCCTGGACCAAGTCAACAAATCAAGCTTCGACAGCAAGTACAATGACACGAAAAGCCCCTCTGACGAGTACTTTCAGTGAGTGATTTTACATTTTATTAAAAACATAGGTGTAAATAAATAGTGAGGCAGCCACATTTAAATTAAATCATCGTTTATTTAATTATTTGGGTTATATTTTCTGTCACACTTAGAAGCAAAATTTAAAAAAAAAAAAAAAGCAACTCGAAAAATATCGGTTGCATGAAACAGTTCAATCTTCAATCAGAAGAAATTCTCAATTTTCATATTTCTTTTTAGGGACCAAGTTAGGTTTTAATTTGTTTATCTTCTTATTCCAATCGCAGTACTTCAAAAATCCTCTAAGTAGTAATGCAAATATTAAAAACACGTAATGCAGTTGCATTTGGAGTAGCTTTTTTATTTTGCAGCCGACATGTGCTGAACATCAGCGAAGGTTTCCACGACATGGGGGTGGTACGCTGGCAGATTGTTCTTTGTTTACTGCTCGCCTGGTCACTCGTTTGCATACTTATGATCAAAGGCATCAAAAGTTCTGGTCGTGTAAGTAAAGTTATGTCCTTGTAATTTCACACATTTCTTCTTCACCTAATAAATGTTTTGGAAATTATGCGGTGACACAGACCCCAGATAAAATATCCAAGATATTTTGTGGTGGAAATGTCGCGGCGCGTTTCTGGGACAAATGCTCAACTTTTGAGTGGCCACTGGTACCCCACCTTTTGACTTGAGATTAATCTGCCACTGTGTTTTAGTGAGTCATTTCTTACGTGCGATATATTCAAATTATCGTAAACTTCGAAAGATCACAGAGTAACAGGAATGTTTATTTTTAATCTTCTCTTTGTTTTGCAGGCTGTTTACTTTACTGCAACTTTTCCTTATCTTGTTCTGATCATCTTACTCATACGAGGATTAACATTACCGGGTTCTGTCGATGGTATAATATATTACATTACACCGCAGTGGAAAATGTTGCTCAATGGAAGGGTAAGTTTCTCTCTCCTGTGATAATGCTGTTACAGGTATTCAAGTGAAAAATTATATAATATTTTTAAAATTTGCAGTCCAGAAACCGCCACACAAGGGCTTCGAATAATTGAGAAAAACATTGCGAATGTTTCTGGCCGTTCCTGCATTATGTAACAATTTGTAACATCTGTAAGCTTGAAAATTTGTAAATACGTTTTCTGATAGCTGTTTATTCACTCATTTAATAATTGCTAATAATGACGTGTTTGCCATAAAAACAACAGCAATACACATAAAAATATATTGCATGACCACACAATACACACACTTGGTTAACTGCAGGATAAGAGGCAATCAATAAACTTACAACGTCTGAACATTATCATGATAATACTTTACAGGTGTGGGGAGACGCTGCCGTACAGATATTTTTCTCACTGGCTCCTGGTTGGGGAGGCCTTATTACACTTTCCAGTTACAACAAATTTAAAAACAACTGCTTAAGGTACGCCTTCCCGTAGGATGTTTTAAGGGAATCCCAGTACAAGGAAACCTGTATGTTACGACCACCTGTCACTTGTGACGAGATAGTACAGAACAAAACCTGTAAATTGAATTTATATGAAGCTTTGTTTTGAGACTGCCTGTCATTTACGACGTGTATTTATCCTAATATTGTGACACTTCACTTTGTAGAGATGCATTTATAGTATCACTAGGAGATGCTATAACGTCCGTTTTTGCTGGTTTGGTTATTTTTGCGATCTTGGGATTCATGGCAAATGAGCTTAGTACAACAGTGGACAAGGTAGCAGACGAAGGTGAAAATATTTTTCTTTAAATTATCATTCATGTAATTAATTGGTCAAGTAACTTTTTAGTTGGTGGACAGAGGTCCACTCAATGGGGCCAGTCGACCCCTCTATTTCGAAGTGCTGTATGATCCTCCAAAAAGGTGTAAACTCAGTTTGGTCTATTCTTTTAGAAGATTAAAGGTTCAATTGCAGAACAAGGAAGACACCGAGTGGCTGTGTACATTACAAAACCGAATTACAGTTTTAGTAGTCAATACAATGCGTAGACATATAGTGCGATTCAATAAACATAACTGAGCTCTGTTAAAAGCAATTGTGGTTATTGCATGCATTTATTGTCTTTGGCCATGTACAATAATTGCTCATTTGCAGGTGTTTATTCTTTGCCGGAAGTATTCCTGGTCAATTGAATGGTGCTGTTTATATGGACGTTTTACCTTATGATGTCATTATCGGTAGTTTAATAAGTTCTAATTAGGTTGCGAATGCCTTCAAGTAGAACGTTGTATTAATCGTTATCACCCATTTTCAGGGGCGGGACTCGCGTTCATAGTGTACCCGGAGGTTGTAACTAGACTTCCTGCCTCGCCACTGTGGGCGGTTATGTTCTTCTTGATGCTGATAACACTTGGACTTGGAACACAGGTATTTGCAATTTTTGGCATCAATGCAAATCTTTCCCGAGGATATGGTTGACTACAATCTGTATTTTACACATGTGTGAATAGTGAATAACAAGTAGCAGGTCTTATAATGATAAAATGTGAACATAAAATCATACATATTGTCCACTGTTTGAAAATAGCTAATCGATATTTTCCAAAAAAAAGTGTACCTCTGACGCAATCATATGATGGCATATGTGCACAATCAAACAGTACACAAATGAATAAATGTCAAGAAATTAAAAAGTTTGGATGAATGTAAATATTTAACAAAATTAAAATTAGAATGAATGCTGTTGTATTAAAAAAATGAAACCCCATTAAAATTAGAATGAATGCTGTTGTATTAAAAAAATGAAACCCCATTAAATGGCCTTAAGAAGTATAGATAGTATAGACGTAAACATTTTTTATCTTCACAGTTTGCCATCGTGAACACAGTGCATACGACAATAATTGACCTATTCCCGGCGTTTTTCCGCAAAGGTCACCGACCGAGTTTTCTGATGATCTTCTTGTGTCTTCTCGGATTTCTGCTGGGAATATCGTGCACGACTCAGGTTTGGATTTAGTCGCACTGTATTACGATAGATATTGTGCTTATTCTGGCAGTTATGCATGTACGGCATGTTTCAATAAACTGAAAGTGACTGCCAATAAGAAGCGCTAGTAAGTGGTTATTCTTGAGACATGTAAAGTGAAATCATTACTGGATCTAGGGGTGCTGGAGGCCCGACCTTGCTTTCATCCCAGCATGACAAATCTTGGATCTACCATTGTAAATGTGATCATTGTGTTGCAATTATATTATCAATGTCGGTTATTCCTAGTGTGTGGATTCACTACCTTCTAGTAGTTTTAAGAACACTGTGCAAATAAACCGATTAACTTTTCTTCTTGTATGTACAGGGTGGAATGTATATGCTACAGCTCATGGACTCATACGCCGCAACATATGCTGTACTCGTCATAGCTCTTGTTGAGTGTTTGGCTCTGTCATGGGTCTACGGTAAGAAAGCTTTTTTAAAAGAATATTTGACTTAGTGGAGTAACAACTGCTTTAACGACTGAATTGAAGACCAGTGTGTGTTGTATTGCAACGGATTGTTCAGTAGAGTAACAGACATAATTAACATTTATTACATCCGTCTTGACGGCAAAGTTAATCATTTCTTTGTATCTTCCAGGTTATGACAGATTGAAAGCAGACATAAAGTTGATGCTGGGCAAGCACATCGGTTACTACTGGCTCATAACTTGGAAATTTGTCAGTCCGGCAGCACTCGTGGTTTGTGCATTTATTTTATTTAAGCTCTATTTTTTTTTTGTAACAAATAATAATAATAATAGTGGCATGAAAAGAAAAATCAACAATGTTGTTGCTACTACATGGACATGCAGGATTCCTACACTGAATTGATGAAATGTCCCCCAGAATTCACCTGAGGGGTCACATGTGGCCCCCAAATTTTGACTTATGTGTCTGGTAATCTTGAACAGTGTTGAGGCATGCAATATACATATAATTCTAAATGTATACAACACTGAAGCAATTTACCATCAAACGTATTGTTCAGTAAGAGATGTTTGCCGTTTACATTCAATGCAATGCCAGATTTTCCTCATTGATAATATGACTTTGTATTTCAGTGCATATTAGTGTTTAACTTAATCAACTTTGCGCCGACGAAGTACGGAACCTACGACTTTCCATGGTACATGGACGGACTGGGCTGGTGCATGACGGTCTTCACACTGTCGATGATACCTGCTGTGGCCATATACAAAATCTGCAAAGCTGATGTCTCATTGAGTTTATTACAGAAGGTAAGTGTATTCAATTATTGTGACATTTTAAACGTTTGAGTTGTCTAATTACACTACTGATCATCCACAATTGTTACGTTCTTCAAAAATTATTCAAATCTTGAGTTACATACAGGAGCGTGCATGTTTACAGTGCCTCCCACTCAAGACTAAAACTAATTTGATATAAGAAGTTAGATACACAGTCAAAGTTGAACAGAAAATGTTAAAATGTATTTCAAAAGGTTCGAGAAAAGCCAAGTTATGCATACTCCATGTTTGAGTTAAGTGGGGCACATTATATTTCTGATTTTGCATCTGCAATCTTGCTGTCATTTAAAATTAGAGGTACTTATATTGGATCATGTTTTGTTTAGCTCATCTAAAAATATACCATCAATGTTTGTAGTTGAAAGTGCTATCTCAGCCAACAGACGACTGGGGACCTGCGCTTTTCAGAAATCCATCAAAGAAGGAACTGCAGCACTACCGTCAGGATGTCTTCACCTTCCCTGAGGCCAATATACCGCTCAACTGCCGCCACCAGGCGACAATAGAGATAACTCCAGCCGTGGCGGATGAAAAACCCGACTCCACCACTTAATGCAACGGATCCCAGTTGAATCTGCATGTCAAGCATTGTGCATGAACTACTGTATATTGATCTACTGAACATGTATGTCCAGCGAATTGAGGCCTCACTCCTCATAACCTTGAAAGTTAAAAGAGTTTTACCGATTCTGACTTGTGACATAAATGTTGATGCTTTGAATTTTCTTAAAAACGTTCCTTATGGTACCTCAATTCAAGGAAATTGATATAATTTATCAATCTGTGGAAATGACGACATCAGAAGTTTAACTGTCGTCGTGATTTCACATTATATATTCACCTGCAGCATTGTAAAACAAACTTTCGTGGTTTATTTTTTACATTATTCAACATTCTTTCATAAGATCTCTAATTCAATTACGATCAGGACTTTCCCTTTTTGAATCGCATATTTAAGTTTGTGAACATATTTATACAATATGTGTGGGTGGAATCTCAGTAATTTTAGGACATAACTTGCATTTATTTATTGATATTTTATTGTATGTAATCTCGTTTATCGACATTGTTTATTATTCTTTATGGAGACATAATTCTGATACGTGTACATCGGGACATATTCTGTTATGACTTGATTTTATTACAAATCCCGACATTTCTGTCTCGACTAATGCAATGCAAAACAATATGGTGTTGCTGGTACTGTAGATTAACGACAATATTACTGTTTTTTGATATGGTTATTTTGTCTGATTTGAGGAAACACTTAAAGTTGTGACATAAAAAAAATAATGATACAGGGTCTTTACACCAGGTGTTCATTTGAACAGTGCGTTTTCATAACTTTAAATAACATAATACTCAAGATTTTATGCATCCAGTTCCAAGAAATTGATGCATTAAGTGTCATGTTAGGTTGGTTTATTACTTAATGGCACTATTTTGGTGTTAAGTAATAAACAATACAACACGAGTGCAGTTATTCATGTTGTTGGCTTATGGACAGTCGTTAAAGTTTATGAAAACATGCTGTCAGTCTACTAATAATTGGTTATTTATATTTTGATTAAGTGTTGAGCTCAAGAAGTCGAATTCACATTGGCGAATCTAGGAGATTTCCCTCACTCTTGTCTGTATGGCCCAAATTTTCCTCTCTTTTTTGCCCTTCTGGGCTATTTTACACAAAAGTTACGTTGAAAGTGACACCCCCTTTACAAGAAATCTTTAAAAAGAGCTCTCAAAAATCACAAACATTATTAGTACATTCTGAGATTCGTGCCGACTGTATGAGAAATCTTGGATCCGCCAATGGACTCGCTTTTCACATAACGATTGTGTAATGTGTACATCAACTTACCTATGTTAACTACCTCTTATGGTATATTGATGTCAGAACAATTGAAGTATGTGTTCATAAATATTTAAGATTGGAGTTGACGGCAGTATAAATGTGAACGGTGACATTTAGACGGGTAAATTCAAATACTCCAATATCAATTTTGCAACCTTTACTCCAAATTTGTTGCATCTGTATTTCAATTTGAAACAACAATATTAAAAAGTTGTCTCCAAAGAGCCCCCTGCAAGTCCCAATCAAACGTCACCAATGTTCACTGTTGTGTGAATCAAACTCGCTACTATGGTAAGGAAAATATGAATGGCATTATTTTCTTGAATTATGGGTCCATTGACAGACATTTGAATTTATTAAGTAAAATATTCTGCCACAACTTGAAAGTCGACAATCAGTATTGAAAAGAAGATTAGTTTTCTGCTTGCCATATTAGTGACATTTGTAGTTGTAAATACTCAAAAAAAACCTTGTGAATAGTTTGAAGCTGATGATAATGATGTTAGTCCCAGTGCTTGCATGAATAGTGTGTACCAACGTGTCTACGTGTATCTGGTGTAACCGCCAAATGCGAGATTCGCGAGACTATACCTTGTACAGTTGAATGTTAAAGTGTAAATCTGATTTTTCACAGCAAACTGCATCTTTTCAATTATTTTAGGAATTTAACAATTAATGTTCTTCATCTTTTATTCGGAGACTTTTTATTCAAAAAATTCTTACTTCTAAAATAAAGGATTGTCAGTTGTAGTTTGCAATGGCAAATTAGATTGACCGTTTAAAATTAATTATAATTGCTCATAAACATGTATTGTACTTAAACTTATAAATGTATATACTTTTTTGGTATCTCATAATCATTATACCTACATTTCGTGGTTATATGATAGTTATTTGTAATAATGTTTAGGTGCTGAACGGCTATGACGAAATGGGTAATAACCCTTACAATGTAATTAGGATATAGATGGTATCATTTGGTGCACTGTTGATAGTAAAATTCATGAAAAATTAGAATCTCATACATTGATTTGTCTAAAATATGTGTTAGTCAAATGGAAAATTGAAAGGCGCAAAGACGAACAGTTAAGTATAATGTGTCTGATGTGACCATCCTCATGCCGTTCACATAAGATAAAGTGTCACTGTAGGGATCAACTCTTAAGAACACTAAAATCTGATTTGGGCGAACAGCATATTATAGTCTAGATGAAAGCGAGTGCAATGGATTGCAGAATATTTGTTCACGTTTTGTGAGTAAACTGCGTTGATGTGCCCAAAATGTGATCTGCCCGAGACAAATCACAATCCACCAATGAAAATCAGAATTAGTACCTGGAGGACAGTTGTTCGCCTAATGGCTAGCACACCCAATGCAGATTTTACTCTACAGATACACGTATTGCATTTTGTGTGTGTGTAATTATTACTGGCTGTGCAGATATGACTGAATCTAAAAGACTTACATTAAGATGTATCCTTGCCTTTAAAGCATGTATACTTTTAACGTCTACGTACTATAAACTCGTTGTTTTACAGTAAAACAGATGTAATTCATGTTTAACCGCTAGATATTATTTAGTCCCGAGTGAAAGTGTTTTCCCCAGTATAGTGTTCAATTCCCCAGTGTTCGTTAATTCCTTAATTTATGCACGAACGGGGACATTTAACATAGGTTTACTTTTGTTTTTTGCCCTATTTATTTTCGTGTAAAGAATCATACTTTAGAACCTGTTGTGAAGGACACTTTTTGTGCGGTATACTTGTTTCTTACGGCATTTTAGTCCCAGCGAATTAGAGTACCACCCCAAACAGGGTTCTACTGTACATGTGTGTCAATACATACACAGCTGTTTATTTATGTATCTTGCTTTTGCACCAAACTTTTAGTGAATTGTATATACTAACGTGTACACGTATGTGAGACTTAGCTTTTTGAGTCCCCGTGTTTGCAGTGCATTATAATTTACATCTTGGCGCACATTCGGTCACTAATGTGCGCTATGTCTACATTAACTTTTAATTGAATTTTGGAAATGTTTTTGTTGCAGATATTTATCTTAATTTAAAATATACAAACTAATTTATTAATTACATTGAGATTAATATGTATATTGGTTTCACTTTTATTTATTTTTAGTGTGTAAGTTAAGCATTGTATGTAATGTTTACATGTGAATGTATCATTACTAATATTCATTAGAGTATACCTTGATATTGAATTAAGTAAATACTTGCCGAAAAAGGATGAATGGATTACACTGAGTAGACCTGAAAATGATTGAGATTGATAACGAACTCACTTTGTACATTGAAAATTTGGGGGCATTTGAGACAAAATATTGTTTTTCAATCAAATACATGTATGTAATAAGAGTATTGCCATTGAACTAATTTTACTTCACAAAAACCTTCAGCTATAATGTTTTTTTAAGACCATCGAGTTTTTGAGACAAATCACGCTTGTCTTCTTTACACAGAATTTATTAACATTTTATCTCGGATTAAATTAGACGGTGCAAGTAGTTTTTCTTTTCAATTTGATAAAAAAAAATCCCAGATGTTCTGCACTGTATTGCTCCGTGCAGCTTGAAAATTGTGAGTGTACATTATATAAGCAGGATGCAATGGTTGGTCAATGGTAACTACATGTTAAAAAAGTAATTATTTCTATTCAATGGCAGCTGTTTAATAATTGTAAAAAACAACCCCACACCCTTGAATACGTTATGTACTTGCAATATTTACTATAAAATAACAGTTTTGTTTGATCTTTGTAATTAAAGATATACCAGTGGTTTGAACAGGTTTTTTTGTGTACAAGATTTGGTTTATGAAAAAGTTAGATTTAATTTGATATAATTGTCGTTTTCAAACAACTGGGCAGTTAATGCATGTGTAGAGTAAAACCTGTGTTGAGTGGCGGTTTTGTCAAGACATGTATCCTTATCATCTTGAGCAGCAATTCTGCCTTTTAGACCAATCTGGACGTACAAATTAACAAACTAGGCGGCCGTTTAGGACAGGTCTGTTCATCAGAATTACAGTTAGCCCCATGCGTAGATTATAGATACAGTATTATGGCTTTCGCAGCCAATATAATTTAATACAACATATATATCAACTGTTTACATTGTGAAAGATTTACCTCGCCTGTAACATGTAAATAAAATTGCGTGAAATTAAATCAACTCTGGAATTACCATTGTATTAAATAATTTTATTTTTCCTGTTTCTGGTGACAAATTACTCCAAAACCTCCAGGCGTTTATTCATTTAAGAACATGCTTTCTCACTCATTATTTGAATGGAGTTAAAATATCACATACAAATATCGATTTTTGTTTGTACTATTTCTGATTTTCAAAAATCTGAGCGGTTGAAAACGTAAGCAAAAAGTAAAAAGGCCTGGCCTTATCTACTAATGTTTTTTTCACGAAAAAATTGTGATGGATTATTGTCATTTTACGCTTATCCTCTTCGCTTTGTTTCCAGCTTAACAACAGTAACCGTGATGAATGACGGGAGAGTAGCAACAAGAACTGAAAATCTGCGGGTTGCATTCAATCCCGTCACAGTCGAACCCTTCACGGGCACCGACCTTAGCAATGGTGGCCTCTCCTCCCAGAGGTGGAGTAATGATTTTGTTAGTGTCTCGCAAGTTTTCGTTCGACGTACTTTTTCCATTAGAAACTGATTTTTTGTCACTTGGAGGGGTCTTTTCTTTTTGTGTCGGAATTTTATTGTCCTGTTGCCCTGTGCAGCAATACCAGTGATGGATGAGCTCAGAGTAACAGCAAGTGTTAAAGAGTTGTGGATTACATTGGATACCATCACATTCCAGACCTACGTTTTCTGTTTGTTTGACTTCGTTTTCTCCAGCGTAGGTGTTCAGCTCCTTCATGTTTTCTGTATCTTCAGGCTGGACGAGACTTACTGGAAATGCAGGATATAGGACGTCTTTGTTGCAGCAATCCGGCTAAAAAAGAGAATACAATAAAATTCACTACCGTCTCAATTGAGGATGATAAACGCCTCCATGTTTTGATGAATTTCGGCCAGAATTATTTTTATTTGTTGAATTGCGCTTCTTGCTGCTCCAAGGAATCAAAATTGTTAAAAGAAACAAATTGAATCGGACTCCAAATAACCAAAATTTTAACTTTTCATAACTTGTCGTCAAGACGGCATTCTCGTTCAATGGACTATGCAAATTAAACTTAATTCTAATATATTTCATCCAAAAATTATCCTGCAAGTATTGCTTTGTAAACGTTAAAGAAAAAAATATCGGCACGTTTTCATAAACCTTAACGCACCGTCCTTAATGCAATAACACGAACGCTGTAATGTAACAGCGCGTCTTCATGAACTAAACGGTCAAATAATAAGTGGGCATGCAGCAATTCATTGTGGTAAGTGGCCCAGAAAACCCCATTGTCCAGTAAGGGGCACACGCTCCTAGACCAGCGTGACAACCTTAACGGCCATACCGTTTAGTTCATGAAGACACGCTGTATATCAATAGCAAAAATAATAGCACTTTCACACTACGTAAGTCAACTAAATTGGTCCAGTGGACCTGAGCTCATTTGGCATTATCAAAATGATCAATAATGTGCTCAGGGTAAAATGACACGGGATGACGACGCAACAACTGACGACAGACAATTAATGATTCCATATAGGCTCTTTGGCAAATGCACCAAAATTAAAATACAATTTATCAAGAACTAACAAGCATTTGGCCTATAAGACCATTTAACAAGTAATATCTCCAATTTCCAATAATAGCGACTTTAAGGTTACACGCAACGTATACGTGTACAAGTATGATGCATGTGACGTAGGATTACTGATAAAATCACTCTTGTGATAGTGAACTTTCCTTGTTGAATGCGTTCACAATTTGGAAGATTTTAAAAATTCCTGAGGTCCATTTTTTTGAGCTACTGGTACCCACAGTTTCGGACTTCGGGATAACTCTGCCAGTGGGAAAAGTTCTCGCTCAATCATGAAAGGAAATTTAAATTTAAACATGAAATTTGAAAAATTAAACATGAAATTTGAAAGCCAACAGGGACCAATGCTAGTGGTCTCCTATCTTGCTTTGATTATTAAGAAATCATTCGTAGTCGACATCTAATATTCTTAATTTGCTGTGTGATTATTTTATGCTATACTTTGGTACCATCTTGTCTGCATGGGTTACGTGTCACCTTAAGCTCGCTATTACACTCATAACACATACAGTGTGTAGATTGTCAATCCCGTAATGACGGAAGGGCCTTTTACAAATTCATAATGTCAATGGAAGTCTCAATGACACAACTTTTGGACTAATTTGTATACAATTAAAGTAATATTGGCTGAAAATAAGATGAACACATACAAAATTATTTGTTGTATAGCTTCTCATATGAGGAATATTTGGTCCATAAGTACTGATTTACAACAATGAAAATAAGACCTTTTTTAACCAATAGGGCTTCCGGTTGGCATTATGAATTTGCATGAGGCTCTTGTGTTTTGACGAGATTGACATCTTACACCCTGATACAACAATGGATCTACTTCTACATTAGCCAGTTTTCTCAGGACTACAAAGCTACAGCGTTAATATTTCTAACCAGTACCACAGATCATAATAGTGAGAACAATCTTAACATTTTACATGACTGAAATGACGGAAAAATGAAAACAATCTGCAGTGGTGGATCCAAAAGTGATTTAAATTCTATGAAGATGAAACGAACCATGAACCGTTAAAATGGCTGGAATCCTGGATCTTACTCCGCTTTATGAACGCCCAATGATCTGCAGTGAACATAATTGGTCCCTTTTATACTATAAGTTACACACTGGTAAACTTTTATGCATCACATGAAGGAAATTTTACAAATTAAAAGCAACTTTTTGGAAACTGGGCAGCCCGTCATGATCGTGGTTAATTCTTAAATCAATACATAATATGTAAGATAAGACTGTTTTTCAAATTGCTGGGAGATGTAATTCAACAAGTAAACATCTTTGCATGGTATGAGAAATTAAGTTTCATTCTGGAATGACAAATATCTACGCTGTGTTGTTCTTCATTCCATTAAATATATTTTGTTTTATGAGACAATACAATTGGAGATTAAGCAATTCAATGAAACTAGCCCTGGTTGAGCTGAAATTAATATTTTCCAATCGTCAAATTAATTTTAACACTTGCTTCATGAAGTATTTACTTTGCACACTTTGCACAATGGTGAATTTCCCCCAGACAAGTTTCACTGCAGATTGTAATTCCTTCATTTCCTGTGCTGATGGAGCGAGATCTCGTCTTCCCTGTGGTCACGTGATCACTTCTGCCCAATCTCGCGAGATCTGAGAGTTCCTGCCTCCACAGCCTCGATGCAGGCGGCACGGAAACCTCGCGCCTCCAAACGCGGGATCTACGGGAAGAAGAAGATAGAACGAGATTGACAGAAAGGAATGAAAATTGAACTGGAACCCTAAATTATTGGACATATTCGTCATGGTCTGTTTTGCGGAGCTGGATCCAGGATGGAAGGGCACAAAAGGCCACAATTTTCGTCATGAACAAAATTAGGCCCGAAGGAGTGGGTGCACGTCCCCTGTGCCACCCCTTGGATCTGCCAATGATTTCGGTCACGGAAGGTCTTCCCCTCCCAGATCATGAAATGGTTGTCAAAAGTTAAGCGCCCAGCACCAATTGAATTGATTGAGCTCAGCATTAAATTCATTTGTTGCGGGTGCTAAGTTTTTAATAATAATAATTTCATGATCTGATACTCCTGTTTACACTATTGTTTTATTGCCACCCGATATTTATGAACAATTTCGCTTTTTAGGAACCATTATCAATTTCTTTCCCAATCGCTGCACTTTGAGAATCCTGTAGTGCAATGTAATCAAAATTTAATAAAAAAAGACCTTACCGCATGCGCAGACGTTCCCCCTGGGGACTGCACCTCGTCCTTTAAAGCTTCCGGGTGCTGCTTCGTGTCCAACACCATCTTAGCGGCGCCCTACGGGGTATTAGAACAAGGCAATAAATACTCTGACTACTGGAAAAAAATATAAAAATTGTAACGTTTACATGTACACATTTGATGCCTTTTCGTGTACCGTATTTGTAAAGTTCCACAGCGATTTTTTATAGCCCTTAACGCGCGTGTAGTTACAGTCCAAAGCCACTTCTTTAGCATTGGCTCATAGGCTTAACAGTATAACGTAATGTTGGTGCGCTAATGACGGTGCGCTAATGACGGTGCGTTAAGATTGATGAAAACGCGACGGAGATTTGTCTTGAATAGTGAAGCCACTTTGTGACGTTGTGCATTCTTGTGTACCTCATTGGTGAAACTAACAACGCACATCACAAAACCGAAAGAGAATGTTTAGTCACAGAGGTTAAATTCCGGTTTTGTTTGGCAGCTAGGTATTCTTGAATTCGTTAGGGCTGGGTGACTTACGAGCATGGACTGGGCCGCCAGTCTGAGGGACTGGTCTCGGTTGAGCCCCATCTTCACTCCTCCGTCTGCCAGGGCCTGGATCATCACGAATCCCTGGAAAACACAAAATTAGGGCGGCCTTTTTTATTTGTTTGATTACGTATTAACAAAGGTAATGTTTGAGAGTGGCGGTCGGAAAAATTGACTTCACTGTAAATTTTTGTACTTTTGATAAAAATTTGCAAAGCTGATGTAAATTTTTTTCCAAACTATGTTCGATGATGCGATGAAAAGGTTAGCTTTAGGGTTATTTGAATTACCACAGCATGTTTTTGAGTTAATCAACGACAGTTGTTCAAACTTTAAAAGGGACCTTCCCTGGCAACAGGCTCAGCCCTCCCCCTTCCCCTGCAGTGGTGGATCCAGCATTTCCCGGTCAAGGGTCGCCCGACCAAAATTCCGTTAAAGATTAAATTATGTGAAAAACACCCAGCAAGAAAGAAAATTCACGCTGTGGCGAGGCAGGGGCGGATCCAGGATTTCTCGTTGAAGGGGGTGCCCCGGCACCTTCAGGTTTTTAGAGGGGGCGTCTTTTAATATTTTCCTCCAAAACCCTATGGAAATGAAAGAAATTTGTGCCATTGCTAGGGATGCGCTCCGGTGGTGCCCCCCTTGCGAGGGTGGGGGGCGGGGACGCCTCTGGCGTTACTGGCCCCCCGACCCCACACAATGGTACTCACATAAGCGGGCCCGTTACCACTCAGACCAGTCACAGCGTCCATTAGATGTTCCGGCATCTCCTCGACCAATCCGACGCAGTTTAACATCTCCGTTACCATATCAGCGTTGTCGTCATCCGCGCAGGTACCGCGTGCAAAAACGCACGCCGCTGATTGGACGACGGTTGGCAGGTTGGGCATGACCCGAATGACACGAGTTCCTTCTGGTAACACCTAGAGACATGATTCTTAGAAGTAGCACATTAAAAATTCATGTTTTTTCACAATTGAATATGGTGTTTTGATTTTAAAAAAGAAGCGTTCTTTCAAAATTATGATCTTGGCACTGAGAGTTTCCCATCTTTTTTGATGGTGTGCACCCCCTGTGCCTTTAGTCTGCTAATGAATCTCACTGAATTTACAGGCATACGGACAGACAGACAGACAGATTTACCTTTTCCATGGATGCTGTGTGGATACCAGCTGCCACGGACACAAACAAATTGTTCTTGGAGACTTTTGGTGCAACTTCTACTAAAACCTGAAATAAGTTAACAAAGTGTACTCATTTAGATCTACTGCAAGTTGTAGGGCTCGGACGACTAGTCGACTAGCATTGCAATCACTAGTCGACTAATCTATTTCCTTATAAGGTAAATGGCCAAACAGTTCACAACTGACCATTAACTTTGATATTTTAACCTAAATCAACTTCGTGTTGCAATTTCCCAGCATCTGATTACCTGGTTGTACAAAATAAAACCATTTTTGTAAAATAAAACAATTACTGTAATTACTGTAATTGTTTACATGAACGATTCATAAAAAATCATTAAAAGGTGGGGTTTTTCATGTTACAACAAGGTTTTAACTGCTCTGCAGTCAGCAAATAACAATATTTTGAACTAGATACAAGTAGTTGACTAGTCTAGACTAGTAATGCACCCGACTAGTCAATTAGTAAAATTGCTGGTCGTCCCAGCCATATCAATTTGTAGAGTGCCACAATGGTTCTTGGAAGATTTTTAATTTGTTTCGCCTAGTCAGGCAGATTAGACAAGAAAATTTTACTACACTAGATGCAGCCCGTGCTTACGCATGGTTAATGCATGCTGTCCTCACCTGCCCATTGGGGGGGGGGAGGGAGGAGGGGGGTCCATCTGCTGCAGGATGACCTTTCTGTACTGACCTCAGCTGGTGGAGGGTCCATCTGCCTTGTCCATTTTTCCACCTAACCGGGGGGGGGGGGGGGGGGGGGGTGTCTTCAAAGCATC
>JBCAUI010235082.1:0-16433 GCA_038406195.1 Haplosyllis anthogorgicola
GTACATGTACGGCTAATTTTCAAAACATCATATCTCAATAAATATAAGTTGTAATTTGATCAAATTTGGAGAAAGTAGAGCTAGATACTTTTATTTTATATATTTGTTTAAATTTAAAGAATTTTTTTTTCCATGTTTCCAGGAAGGATAAAGTAAAGTGATCTGGTATAGGTGCTGGGGTGATCTGGTATAGGTGACTGGTGCCATTTTTACATAGGTTCAGACACCATTAAGTAAACCCTATCTCTTTATTTATAAAGATGGTCAAGTGAAATGTTTTACATGTTTTTCAATTTATCAATAATAAAATTTTATGTGACAAATATTTTTCACACAAAATGATGTGTTCCTTATGTCTGGGAGAGGTCAAAAGTCAAAATTCTGGAAATTGATCCGGTATAGGTGACCCCAGTCTATCCCAACAGCAAGCATTTCTCTTTAAAAGTCTGACATCCACACTGAGTAGCTCACCACTGCATCAGGAGATCAACTCCTGACTGATGCGCATGAGAAAAAAGTCCTAGGCATGCTCTGTGTTGCACTCAGAGGTGACTTGATACAACCCTGGCTTTGAAACCCACAGGCAGAACCACCCGAAATTCAAAACAGGGGTACCAGTAGCCCTACAAATAGTTGCCCACTGGTCCTAGATCAGCTGGCTAAAAGGTCTTCATTTTATGTCTATGAAAAATGCCGGATACCCCCTGGATGTCTATGCCATCTATTAATTGTTTCAACATATCAATTCAATTAGACATTATCTCCATCTGCATTATATATCCTTAAACATGTACATGCTGTACACGGAGACCCTTAAAAGAGCACACTGTGCTTTTCGTGTAACCCAGAAAATGATCACAATTTAGCCAGCTGTAGGGACTGCATCGGTTGCCACCAAAAATGTAAAAATACAGTAAAACTCCTCATTTACGGCCACTCCTGGTTTACGGACATGTTGATTTCAAACATTTTCTTCAAAACGGTAACAAACTGCAGTCCTCGTTTACAGCCACTCCTAATATGCGGCCAAATTTAAACGGCAAAAAAGTGGCCGTAAATGAGGAGTTTTACTGTATATAAAAATCTGACGTCTATGTGAAATTATAAAGAGGAAAACGTACTACATTTTCTTCGTTTCCTGTCTACGGTTGAACTTGAGCCAAGCGCTTCTTAACACGAAAAAAATCCATTGGCATGAAACATATTGAAATGGACTTGCTTGATTTTTATCGCCCAGGGTGAATCTACAAAACTGAACGATCTTAACCTGCTAAACTTAAGAGGTGGGCTCACTCGACAAGTCGCATTTCACTAATGAATGAATGAAACCTAATTACAGCAAAATTCTTCATTTACGGCCACCCTTCTTTACGGCCATTCTTGGTTTAGAGCCACGTTGGCTCTCAATGTTTTCTTCAAAACTGTAGCAAAGTGCAGTCTCCCCCTACGGCCACTCCTATCATACGGCCAAATTTAACGGCCAGAATAGGTGGCCGTAAATGAGGAGTTTACTGTGTTTTTCTGTCCTTACGTTTTGCGATACAACACATATCTGCTCACTCTCTATCGATGTGGAGGTTATCTTTCGAGGTTATTCTACTTATTTTTCTTAAACTAGAAATGCCAAATTGTATAATTTGTCTAATGTTCTTGCCCAATTCGCAAATTGGATAAATAAGAAAAATTTGATTTAATTCAATGTAAAAAGGTATTCAGGAAAATAATAGAATCCATCATAATCAAACCCCAATCTACACAGAAAGTACGGAAAACAACTTGATAAGTAACAAAAAGTAACTTGCAAAGTAGGGGTCTATACTGTCAAAGGAAAATATGTTATCATTCTTTGTATATATTTACTTTGTCAAGTTAAGTGTGAGATTATGACTAATAAAGATACCATTATTTTCTTTCTGGAAGGGATGGGTGCGCTGTGCTAGGTGATGTTGTGTGGGTGTTTGATATAGTAGATGCTGTCCACTGGTATCCGCATGCCTTACCTATGCGCCCCCGGGTACACTTTCGTTGTGTGAAAATATGCAAAAAGTAAGCGAAAACTGATAAACAGTACATAAGGTTATTGTCACTTTAGTATCAATCAAGGATTTGTGAAGCTGAATTCTAATATGGCTCTACCCTATTGAAAATTTTCTTTCTGTTGGCCATTAATGATTGAAGTTTTAAAAGAATCTGATTCAAAAATATTAAAGCGTTTCATATTTGCTGACTATCTATGGTCAGGTTAGTGATGCCATTTTTAACATGTATAGCTTGCGCCAGAACCTAGTCTGGCTACACTAAAACCTAGTGAATTCACTCTCAAGTTCACGATCAAACAGTCAGTACATTAGCGTCGCACCAACTCTTTAATTATATTTGCATGCTCCATCTTATAAACTTTATCTCCCATATTGAGCAAAAGTGGGTGAAAATTCAGAAATGACTCTGGGGATCATAGCGCACAAGTGAGTAAGCACACCAGTGACAGATCCACCCTGGCTTTGAAACCCATGGGCAGAGTCACCCCAAGTCCAAAACAGATGGTACCAGTGGCCCCACAAAATGGACTTCAGTCCACAGTCCACAAAATCTATAAAAAAAATGTATCTCTTATGTGTTGTTATGTATCAAAAACAGCCTTTGCCTTTCGCAAATATACCACTAAAATATTTGTTGTTGCCTTACTGCATCATACTGTTGGAACAACAATATGGCAATTTCACGGTTGAGTTCAGAACTAAATGGTAACATCTCACTTATATAAGAAGAGCATCTTCCTTCTTTGTGAGGAAAATATAAATAACACTCAAATGCGCATTAATCTTTAAATAGTATAATTGTAACTGACTGTAGAGACTAATGGGATGCGGTTGGAAAGATGTATTGCACCCTGAGGTTAAATACCATACATAACATCCATTGTAGAGGCGAAAACTTTTTAACTTTGTCGATTTTCATCGCTAATAATAAAACCATCTTTATTAATCAGGGTGAAAATGTAATTTTACGGAAATATTTATCTTGTCATCAACTCAAGAAAAGTAAGTTGCACAAGCCAAATATCAATGATTTTTTACTCAAAATCTAAAGTTTACTGGCAAAGTTTGGCATTAAGAGTGTGACATTTATTTATTTCATAAATATGTCTCCTTCGTCCTTGGCTAAGACTTGTAAACCACAGTACAGTAAAGTCTGTTTGAGCCAAAAAATGTACGGAAAATTGTTCTTTTCACCAAATCTTTCAATTTAGATGTATCAAATACAGCTCACTTTCTTTAAGGTAAACTTTCTCCTCACATGGTAAGAACGATAGTGCACAGTGTAGGTCATCTCAGGCCTCATAGCCAGGCATAGTAATGCTTAGCTATTGCTTGTGTACTCTTGGACTCCCAGCTCCGGTCTGCTGGGATGAAGCTGGGAAGTCCGATCTAAGTTGCAGCTGCCAAACCAGCAGCAGGCGGGGGTAAATTTATGTGCCCTTTCAGCAAGGGAGACTGCGTTTTACTGCTCACGACATTCTTCTTTGTATGTTCAGTCTTTAATTTTTGGCGGCAACTGTCACAGTCCCTTATCTGGGACCAGCGCGCAACCATTTTGTGGGGCCACTGATACCCCTGTTTTGGACTTTGGCTGGCTCTGCCCATGGATTTTAAAGCCAGTCTTTACTAAAGTTAACTGTTCAACGGATCGAGAAGGCTCATGAGACTACAAGTTGAAGTGAAATTTTAAGAGCTATTAGCGTCACAACCAGTGCGGCTACCTTTGATGTGAACCCTCCTTGGAACCGAACCAAATGTTAGTTTATTGCTAAATTAGGATCCTGAGTGTACTGAATAGGATAAGATTGAAGAGAAATATCTAGTTAACTCAATGATTAATTGCTGTATGGGACCACAAGCGTAATTAACCACATAATGCACCGGGACTCGAATGGCCATTATCGTCATGGTGACACCTGTAAGTTATAGATGACGTAGAATCTGGATTAGAACTGTTGCAACCATGCAAGTTGCCTGGTGCTTGAAAACCTCTTTCTCAATGAGAATCAATTAAATTTACCTTTCGGACAACAGATTAAGAAACTGTTTAAATTTGTGATAGACTAGATATTTTGATAAAGCATGACGAATGTGGTATGACTGCACCACTGTAACCTCAAATATTTTTTGCTAAAATAAAGTACATGTTTGTTTCTCATCAATAAGCCCATGAAATTTCCTCTTATTTAGGAACGTTAACGTTTGAAAGCAGAAGGTTTTCACACTGTACTGTTGATGTGTATAAATGTCACGGGAGTAAAATTCTGTTCCTTCAAAGCTGAGGGAATTTTCCTCCTATCCAAAACCTCGTCATGTAATTTTCCAAAAACCGTTTCAAATCACAAAATATTGAACTTTGCTATAAAAAAAGGAAAAAAGGGGGAAAACGTCAGAAATATTGTCCTGGACCTTCAAATACCGGAAGAGGGAGCAGTGAGAGCAAGACATTTGACTCTTGAAGTAATAAACTATTGTGTTGTACTCTCTAGAACATCAGCCAAGACATGTCATGTCACAACACAGGTACGTCTGCCAACCAGCTGCGTGTTCCGTGGCACTGGTGTCTTACTTGATATGTCGATCTTTAAATAGAATTTTCAAAAAAAAGATAATTTGTTGAAATAAAATATTTTCTATCTTCTTCACCTGTGGCCTTATTTCCTTCAATTCTTTATCCAGTTTAAGTTTTGACGAGACAATTGATAATGAATTGAAAAACAATTTAAAAAACTTTTTAAGCCAACATGACCGGACAGTGAACGCAAATACTTTTGCAACACGCATTTCCAAAACATAAATTTGGACGACAATAAATATGTGATAATTCATAAAGCAGAAACACGTTATCAAATTCATTCAGGTTGTTTTCTTCAAAATGTTTATGACGATGAAGAGTCAAGTTATAAAATTTATAAATGCCTATTTACAGCATTTCCTATTTCAGTGAATTGATAGGTAAATAACCAGTGTTATTTACCTTTCAAAAAGGCAATGAATTAGTATTGACTTTTAATACCCACTGGTTAATGTTATTATATCAATTGAACAATAATCACATTTTATGTGTTACTTTATAAAATACCAGTATTGCTACTGATAAATTCCTGAATAGAATTAAATTGGTGAATTTAAATAATAAACAAGAAGTCACCTTGGAAATTTATATATAAATGCCATTCAATTGAAATAAAATTGCTTGCTACATATGTTGCCTTTTCAAATTCCAAAAAAGCCGATATAGATATTTAATGACATTAACATTCCATATTTTTTGCCTCTGTGCTTGAAGTCCTTAATGTATTGCATGGGCACAACAGGTGTTGCAGGTATATGACGATAGTCTCTCCATTTTGAATAAGTTTTGCTTAAAGTATACAACACTAACACGAACATAAATTCGATTTAAATCCCATAAAGAAACTTCTAATTTGATAGTCTTAAATATACGTTTTACTGATATTTTACTGATAATTTACCATTATTTTTGTCAAATATACCGAGTATGATTATTTAGCAACATAATTATGTGATCTTTTTCATTGACCTTGAAGTGTCCTTGGCGCAGGTATTGACATTGACCTGGATAGGATAAGACATCCCTAAATTTTCAAAGTAGATGCTAAACAACATACAGAAAAATGAATATACACATATTCTCTTTTTTCAACACTACATCCTCTTGGCAAATAAGGACTTAGTAATTAACTTATAAATTGTAATATCAGATATACATAAAGTCAAATCTTTTCTCCATAGTTTAAGAAAAACAACAAACAGGAGTAAACGCCTACATAATCTAGAAAAAAAAAAACATTTTCAAGAAAACAGAAATTGTGCAAGACCTGTATTGCATTTTGTTACCAATAATACATGTGATATGATCATACAAATAATCTTCACCGCGGATATAAAACGTTTAAATTATGCATGAAATCATTACCTGTTTTACATTGAGATTGTTGGAAGAGAAATTCAAAATCTTATTTTTAATTTGAACGGTAATTGATGTGTTCTGTCACTATTTTCATCCACTTCAACTGCTAATTTTTACAATCACGAATGTTAAAAAAAATCATGCAAAGTATGATTTTACGTTAGTAATAATTTTGGTGAACTTGATTTTGCGCTTCAACCTCGCCAAATGTTGACATCGACGCCCGCTATCACAAACAACTGATTTAGTGTATTGATATTGATTTTTGTCACTTGAAATTTCCATCAGGCTTAAAACAGTTTTTTGACAGATGAATTCATGTGAACAACACACCTACAATTATTTGTCATGATTTTGATGTCTCTTTTAGACCAAAATACTTGAACTATTATTTTTAAAGTCATGGTATGAAATTAAAGAGAATTATTATCTAGAACAAGAACCCACACCGAACACTCTTTTGAACGTAGACAAAAAGTTTATATCCACTATCCCCAAACTGTGCAAGGAGTGACAAGTGGATCCAGAGGGTTGAGGAATGGCCCCCCATGTTCTCCACCGTGCAAATCGTATCAATAATGTACGTAAGGAAGCCTCCATAACGTACACAACTATTCTGATAAATTTCTGGATCCGCTACTGAACGTAATAGTGGTATTGTATGAATGTCAAGGTTATATTTTTATCCATCGGCGGAAAAGGCAGGTGTTGCACCAGACATGACCCTTGGGATCACCGCACGCAAGCAAGTAAGAGTGCAGGCGAGACATCCACCCTGGATTTAAAACCCATGGGGACGGTCACACGAAGTCCAAAAACAGGGGTAATCAGTGGCCCCACAAATAGACCCTGTTTCAACAAAAAACTTTTTTTATCTAAACACCGTGTGTTTAAAAACTAGTACATACTTTAGTGCGTGCAAATAATAAACGTCAAACAAACCCACCTGTGAAATAATCCACTGACAACTGATGTGATTGCCTAATTCAGCGAACAATGGCACAACTAATGGGGCAACTCCGGAAAGAGTGATGATACTTATACACAAATGATGATGATGGCATCTTTGTGTCAATGGGGTTCGTAAACGTATATTCTCTGCACTGCTTTTAACCCTAACTTGCCTCCTTTCAAAACCTTTTGTTAGGAAAATACTTTTGACACCTGAGAGTTATCAAAACACTTGAAAATGTAACAATTTCAATGTTGTTTGTTAAACAAATTGAGGGGAAAGCGATAAAATCTGTACCTTCAAAGTGCAAATTATTGCAGATACCGTAAGGAATGCTTGAAAACAATGCTGAAATAATAAAGATATCCGCATTAACATGTCTTTTTCCAATAACCGGAGGAAAAAAACTTCTAAAGTGCACTTTTAAGTATTAAGATAGTGTTATTGGTATGAAGAAAGTACATTCTTTGGGAATTGATACCTGAATGACAAGCAAGACAGCTACACGTGAATTCATGATATGATCTCCATCAGAACTAAACCCATAATGGAATTCGCATTTACACTTGTAAGAAAAGTTTAAAAATCAGAAAAGTTAACTTCTTCAAATGTTTGATCTTACATATCAATATGATTGGTTTTATTTTGATCTCTTGTTTAGTCACAATTAGAAAATTGCGTTCCCAATTACAGTAGAATTAGTTTGAAGGACACCTGTCTTGGGAGACATCCTGCCTTTTACGACACTTTTCCTTCGTGCACAAAGCATTTAAAGCCAGTTTAAATTACCCTGTTTGAGAGACATCCTGCCTTCTACGATATTTTTGTTGAGACAAATTCTACTGTATTTAAAAGAAACGCCCTGTCAAAATTTTATCTTGGCACAAGATGCCTTAATTCGGATGAATGGGATAGACTGTATTTATATCAGTGGAAGTAAGAGAATATTTTCCATTCAGGAGAATTCTGTTTCCAAGGTTCCTCTCTATATAATTATATGGTTTTCTCGAATTACTTCTTAACAATACACTGATAAAAGTACCGCCTGTCGAAGTGTATGCCATCGAAATTGGAAATAAAAAAAATTAGTAAATAAATATATAAAATAAAATAATGTGCATGTATCTGAAACTAGGTCAAGGTCACATTTAGGTCAGTGCCATGAAATTCAATTTCACAATACCATTCATTCTATACTTGAAGAACCACACCTTCCTTCTCATATGATAAACAACACAAAACAGATGCCTCTTACGTAAAGGTATTTATTTGGTATTTTGGCATCGGTGCTTACATACGGTTTTATAAAACGCATCAAACAGGGTGATTCCATGTTACATTCTGCATTGATGCATGGCATGATATGTTGACTTGAACAATAAAATGCCTCTGATATGGACGGGTTATTACAAATTATCCTCTGTTACAATAAAAAGGCTGAATAGTTTCGATGCATAGGCGGGTGCGTAAGATTACAACACATTGATGTACCAGCATGATACAAGCACGCAGATACAGTCCGATAGGGAAGGAATTTGTTAAAAGAAAAGGATTGTCATACTATTGGCTGTTAATATATTGTTTCTTTCTTTTTTTAATTTTTTTTGTTGGACCAGGGTCCATTTGTGGGGCCACTGATTACCCCTGTTTTGGACTTCGTGTGACAGTCCCCAGGGTGTAACGACGCTTTAATTAATTCGTTTTTTTAGGAATGGCAGGTTAAAATGTCTTTGATATGGACATTAGATTTGTGCTATATTAATTTATATTTCATCGTCTTACGTTTTACTATGCGATAAAGTTATACTTAAGCTTTCAAGGTGATGTGTAAAAAGCAAATTGCGGAAAATTTAACATGGTCGTTATTGAATACCAGGGCAATGGCAAAGAATCCAGCGTGGGTGTTTATTGTTATACTGACATTACCTTCCCCATTAGACTAAAACCAGTTTGGTGTATTTAAGATTCTTCTTCTTCAATACGTAAATACGAGATCAAACGTTGACCTGGACTGAATAATCTAATTTCCACGAAAAGATTCAGTGTTGTAAGTAATTCTGTACTTCCCCATATTTTGACACTTCGTCCTTTTCATATAATAATCTTCCAACAAACCGGCACCAAGCGTCATATATAACAAAGGTACGGTAGAACTTTCTTTGAACGGCCACTGTCTTATACGGCCAATTTTGATTGTAATCTCTTGTATTTCATGTTTATTTACGGTCACCCTGGAATACGGCCACTAAAAATGGCAATTTTCAGCAATTTTGTCACTATTTTTGATCACTTTTATGATGTTTTGTAAAACATTTTGAAGACTATTTAGAACACATTTTGTAGTATTTCTTACCAAATGTGGTAAAATGTACTAATGATTAATGATAATATAAATAAAAAGGAAGATAAGGTATATTTTTTGTCTCAAAATAGGTAATTGTCAGTTCCTTTCATATGAATTTATGGGAAAGTCAAGATCTCTGTGCAAAATAACAGTACAATTGTAGCGGACTTCCACCATGACACCTCTCCTTTGTAAGGTCACTCGTGTTTTACGACCACTTTTCATTGTAAAATTTAGTGACCGTTCAAAGCAGGTTCTACTGTATGCCGTATGTCTACTGTATGTCTACTGTATACCGCACTCTAATTCTGACAGCGGGGCGAAGACCAATTTATTGACGGGGTGCCAAAATTAAAAATCTAGAAATACTAAATTTTACTGTCACCAATATTTAGTTTTACTTGGTTTTGTCAACGCTGGAATACTTTAGTATCTACATGCGTCTTGAATACAAATGCAGATGTGCAAATGACCACAGACTAACAACATCACTCTTGTATGAGAAAAAATTTGTGTGACAAAAAAGTGAATTGCTTGATCTTGACCAATAAGAACAGAAAAAAAGCGCATATGCGACGAAAGGCCACAGTACTCAAAATAGTTATCCACCCAGATCAATCAGATATTTTCCACAGCGGAAAAGAACCTACAAGCGACTAAAGCAAACACAGGCTACATGTCTATTGGGAGGACTCTGACGAACTGTTTTCTAATCATCAAATTCATTTTCACATTAATTTTGCATCGTACTTGTACAGTACATGGTACATTGTACATGGTACAGTGGGTAGTTCGTCCAAGACAAGTGGGGTTTTTTCTTTCAAATATTTAATCTTTTGCATAAAAAATAAATGCACATTTGTGATACTTCCCTTTTATTTGATGAATCGGAGAGACCGCCCCTTTACTATTGAAAAAACATCAATAACATTCTGTGTTAATCAGTTATGCAATTAATCGAAACGTCGAAACGCCGGTTAAATTGACACTTTGCAGTAACTTCTTAAGTTGCTTAAGTAAACAAAAATCCCTGATTTATGATACAATTTTTGTCATCATCGTCATATCAAAACAGTCATATTGCCTGGCTAAGCGTCATTTTATTGCTACCTGAGCAACAGGTAGCTAAGTGATGAGTTTGTCCTATTTTTACACAATCCAGACACTTGGCGACTTGCCAAGTGCCTGCATATTATGACCTCGCTAGCGACGTCATTTGATTTGGGGTCATGGCAACAAGTGTTGTATTGTATATTTAAGTTTGACATTTGTCATTGCATTTGTGAAGGTAGCAATTACTCTCAGAGTAACTCTTTTAATATTTTAAGTCACATTGCGCTATGTTTTGCGAAAAGCGCTCTTACATTTCCAGTGGTTAAGCGTGAAATTAGGATTTCTGAACAAAGCCAATTTCCAGTGTTTCATCCAAATAGTAGTTTAGAAATAAAAATCAATAGGTATAGTTTGTTTTTTTACTTACTGCTTTGATAACGTTTCCACAAAGTGACTGGTCTATGTGCAATTCCTCGCTTCGGTAGAAATGTAATATCACCTCAAACGCGCGAGGGTTTCTGTCGAAGAAGAATTCTTGTCTGATTGGATCCCAACTTTCATCGGCTTCCTACAAATATCGGGTGTAAATTGATGACATTTACTGAAATATTATTACTGTTTCTTTTATTAGTACAACAGATCAATTTGATACTTGAACTTTCCTGCTTTAAAATTTTGTGTGTAAGGTTATAATTGTAAAGAATTCTACTTGCGAGAATAATGAGCGAATAGTAGAAGCAAACAATTCGCACTTGATCGATTTCACATTTAATGTTTTCAGATTTTCTTGCCTTAAGCCTTGATTATCATAAACCAATGTTGGGTTTATTGAATCCTTAGATCACTTTATTTTGCATTTTAATTTGTGAATGTTAAATGTGTCAGAAGTTATGATCAACGTATGTGATTTCAAGACAATAATATTGTAAGAAAAGATCTGTTGTTTATGTTTCTTCAAGTGATAGTAGACCATCACATGGAACAAAGACAAAAGAATTTATATTGAGTGAGAGTGATATTATTAACTGCAGATAACGAAACACAACTCGCAATGTGCTTTTATGTTTTAAGCCAAAACTTGATTTTCGGTCCATTTACACCGGTAAATTAGGATTTTACCTTGGCGCGCAAAAAGTTTTAATTACAAACACGAATGCGGACGGAGAAATGAAGAATACCTGCAGATGAGCCAAGAGGGCAAGTCTAGTTCCAGGTATCCTCTCTAAAGTAGAGGTAAACGTATTGTGCCTCACTCCTCCCACATTGATGGTAATCCTTTTGTCCAGGGCTCGATGTCCTTCCTTGTCCGTCATGACGGCTTCGCCGGGAAAGGCAGTGGGACCAGCCAAGAAATCACTTAAGTTCTTCTTTCCGTCTCCATTTTTCTTGCTTTGATTCTGATAGAGACTCATTGTTTACAATCGTAAAACCTCACAGTCCAGAAAAGGATTCATTTTGGGACTGACCTAAAATAGACAGAAATATTATTTAAGCTGTTTAGACAACTAAGCTGAGTTACCGTTTTAACATCCAATCTGTTAGTGACAGGTCTTTTCATATTTGGTTTTGGCAGCTAAATTAGCCAAATTTGGCAGTCTATTTCTGTACTAATATAAATTTAACTATCAAAATTAGTAGCTTTGAAATGATTAATTATAGTAATGAATTGAAAATTAATACAGTTTTCAATAGCTAATAGAAAGTACATTGATAGTATAAATAGTACCTGCACAATTTTTCTAATTTGCGGGTAAAATAAATTCCAAAAACCTTATTCTTTATATTTTGTGAAAAAATAACAAAGTTTTTTTTAACGTCGGTATGACATAATTCACACAATTGTCACTCAGACCATTAGATGCCATTTCTGTGATCGCATATGAGACATAAATAGAAACCTTAATTGTTCCACGAGATGAATCTCTGATCGGACTATTCAATACAGGCTTTTGAAATTACAGTAAAATGTGTACTCCCAAAGAACTGATACTATCTAAATACAAGGGAAATTACCTGAAGTCACCGATAAAAACCTGTGTTGACATTACAAAAACATCTAAGATTTAGCACTCTTGCGTCGATTCTTCAAATATTTGTTTCATAACATTTAAAACGCCGAAAGCTGCGACGAATTAGTTGATGAGGTTGATCAAACGTGATATATCCTAGCAGTAGGCCACTAGTATGCAAAATACTGCCTAATTGCAAGCTACTCCTTTGTAAGAAGTATGACGGATTGGGAAATATTAGACGACGGATAAATTCCCTTGTGAATATAGTTTCCTTTCATGTTTGGTTTGGGAAGTTAAATTTACAGCCAAAAAATACATGTACATCGTTTAACGTTCGCATCATTATCATTTAAAAAGTTTTGTTAGTCAAATGTTTAAACAGATACCATAGGTGTTTCACAGTATGGACGCGAAGAAAAGTATGGCACAAGACTAAATTCAAGTAAAATGGAAATATTTACCGCCCGCGTATGCGGGAACGTTATATTTTTAGTCGAGTCTGTCTGTGTGTGTGTGTGTGTGTGTGTGTGTGTTAGTCTGTCTTTCTGTACAGGCTATAACTTTTGAACTGCTTGACCTAGAAACTTCATTTTTGGTATGATGGTACATCTTTACGGTATCTAGGTCAAGTTCAAGTACCAAGGTCATTGGATCAAGTTCAAGGTCACAGGGATAAAAAATGTCCAATTTTTTACCTATATCTGCCAATATCACATGTTATAGTGTTTCTGACTAGTAGTTGAGGTCAAGGTCACAATAAAGGTCAAGGTCATTTGAAGGTCAAGGTCATTTAAAGGTCATTTTCCAAATGGTTGTTTGACTTTGCAAGTCTCAATTGTTTTAATGTTTGTGACTACTACACAAGGTCAAGGTCAAATTATAGGTCAAGGTCATTTAAAGGTTAAGCTTTTTTGAAGGTCAATTTAATTTTGTTGTATATTCTTTCATGTTTTTAAATGTTTATGGAATTTTAATTACTATTTGTGGAGCGGGTGGTGGGCCTTCGACTGAAAGGCATTCTTGTTTGAATTATATTTAGTGGGTTAAATTTGTCAATTATTCAATTGACATCGGTAAAAAGCACTTGATACGAGATTGAGGTCCTGTTTGAATAGTGTGTGCACAGGTAGAATCTTTAAGTGATGTAGTTACTTTGCAAATATCACATCATGCATTAGGTCCTGTATACGTTAAACTAAATTCAGGCTGTGTCGCTGTGACATAGCGGAGGATTTATTGAAAATTAATCACTTAATCCAAGCAGAACTAAACCTGAACCTGAGTCGTTCATTGCCACATCCTGCAAAGGTACTATGACAGGATGTTTTTCTTGTTAAACGACCAAAGTCCTGCATGTATTAATTTGTCAATAATCACAATATTTACTTTTATTTTATCCAAGCAGTACTACTTAAATTCCACACCACTGTACACAATTTATATCACCACCTTAAAACGTATTGTTATACTGGAAGCTTACCTTTCATCCTGTTATTTTGCCCCATTGATCTTCGCAAATTTGTCCATTTTCTTGTTTTCACCAAATGCCTAACAGAATAACAAATAAATTTCGGTACAAATACAGGAAATTCCCTTTGAACTTTAAAGAGCAGGGCCAGTACACAATCACAGATTAGGTCACTGCTTGATCATATGCTGAGTTTCGGTTTTTTCGCAGTAACTCTGGCTGGATGAAATTTCGTGCTATGATAAGCACAAAGCACCTTTAATTTCCAATAATGTGATGGGCATCATTTTTTTATTCGATGTTCTTTGGTCACAATTTAAGTCTTCGCTATATAGTATTGCAATATCTTTGCTATTTGTTTGCGGTTGATTCGAAGGGTCCAGTAAGTCTGATTTCCCTTCTTTAAAGCATGCTTCAAAAGGATGGTCAATATTTTATCCAAGGATTCCAAAAAAAAAAAAAAAAAAAACGACACGAAAATTATGAAATTTCTGTTTTCTTGTTTGGTTTTTACATACTTGAATTAACTGTATATAAGTTTAATCCCACCGTAGCACATCATTATTGGCAGATATTAGCCACTTTATCCAAAGTTTATAGTGTTTTTCTACATTTGCTGTGGTTTGTTACGTAGGAAGGTAGCCTGCTAGGGCACATATTTTTACATTATAATAATTCCCCTGTTTAAGAAAGAAACGTTTAAGTGCCACTACTCACCTTTGATGTGTGGAAAATAATCCGCTTTTCCCAAAAGAAATCCACTAAAGGTAAATTCTTTAAAACCTCAGACGTGACATCTCTGTATGTACAGTCAGCACAAATCCACAGTGGAATATTGTTGACATATACCTTTATAAATCACATTGACTAAGACATTCAATATGCATGAATAGCCGCATTTGTGCTGAAATTGGTTCCATTGATGGAAGTATTGAATAAAGGGTGACAAACTTTACTTTACAGGCTGAATATTACATCTGTATTGTGTCTTTGTAAAACTGTGTGATAACAGTGATTAGAGAAGAGAAATGTAGAAATTACGGTTGATTTGCTGTTGCTTTGTAAAAAATGGAAGCTGCTGTCCCGTTACTATGGTTGGGTGAATATACGATGTTTGGATGCACTTGCTGTTTGGCATCTCTAAACAGCAGCTTCATAGGGCTGTGAAGGGGGATTTTGCGATGGCAACAATAGCATTATAAATAACATTTGTTTATTATAATTCCCAGATGGGTTTCAATGCGCCTTAGTATAATGCAAAGTTTACCATTAATTTTTATGACCAACAATCGCAGACAACATAGATATATCTTCATCAGCAAATGTTTTAAGAGGATAATTTGGCATATCCAGGTATTGATACCATTCCCAAGGGAGAGAAATAAATCTGCGATGATAAGTCATGCATGGCTTGGCTCGGTGAAGGAGACAATTCTACGTGTGCAGGGAGCTGTCAGTGCGCTCCCGCACCTTTATCATAAGCTCGTGACTCTAATTTATAATATTGATCAACGATATAACAAAACTAGTATACTTTTTCTGAATGTCAAACCTTCATTTCTTGTCTTTTTATTACTACAGTTCGCTGATTTAATTTTTTATTAGTCTATGCGCATGATTGTGTTGGTAGAATTTATTGGAGAAGTTGAACAAGTAGATCTCTGCTCGGAGCTTGAATGTGAAAGCAGAAAGATTAATGTTATGTCAAGCAAAATATGTACATTATGTGACACAAAAGAGACAATAAAACACATAAGTGTGCCAGAATAATGTCTAAAAATGGCTTGTTCTTTCTAAAGGGTACGAGTGTTGTATTTTTCCGTTCACGACCGTAAAATGGAGTTGCGAAAGAAGGAATAAAGTGAGGCTTATTTTTATGACACGTTTTATTTAAATTAGCAATATTGATATCTACTTTAAATGGGTCCAATGTTTGTAACGTTAACGCTAGATTTTAAGCTGGAAATACATCTAAATGCCGCTTATTCAGCAGACCTGTGTCGTTGGCTAAAATTGTCATTACCATCGCATCCTTTGTCGGAATCAGGACCGAATTTTTTGTAGGCAAAAAACGTGTGAAACAAGCATGTACAAAAAATAACATGTATACATGGGCATATTTAGCCTTATCTTGAGGGTCAGATGTAGAAAGAAGAAGATGGGAATAAAACAGATCTTTCACTCGTTAATAGTTAACATTTATTCAGGGGCGGATCCAGGATTTCCCGTTGGGGGGGGGCCGGCCCGTTGGGGGGCGCCACCCCTATTTTCGCCCAAAATTTAGTAGAAAGTGCATGAAAACGAAGAAAATTTGGGCCATTGGGGAGGGGGGGGGCACACGCCGGCGGCACCCCCTAGATCTGCCAATGTTTATGCTAAATGTAAAACGTCACTTTTTAAATGTATTCTGATGATTCTCTTTGCAGTCCTTGAGCTAAGCAAAGTGAAAAGCATAATGTGTTTGCATAAAGTGTTAAAGTGTATATATATATATATACTATCTTCGATGATAGCCCTAACGGGACTGTTCCTTATGTGTCGATTGATTGAGAGTATACCCAGTTACTTTTGTAGATCACTTTTGATCTACAAAAGTAACCGGGTATACTCTCAATCAATTGACACATAAGG
>JBCAUI010235193.1:0-16432 GCA_038406195.1 Haplosyllis anthogorgicola
TTCAATTCCCTCATGTTATTCCAATACAAATTGTGAAGATGACCCGTTACTATCTATTTGAAATAAAAAGCCACTTCACGACATTTAGAATTACATTGCATTGACAACATTTTTCAGAGTGTCAATGGGAAACAAAATTGACTTCACAAATATTGCGCGGGTTTTGAATAAAATTTCTAAGTATATACGAGTCATGTAAACCTAAAAATATTTCACTATTTGTCGTAGATTCAATTTTTTTCCAATTCGTGACTTTTCAGGTCGGCGGGATAAATAACTAAAACATCTGTGCAAAAGAATAGACTTCGGAAGAAGGTTAACAATTTTCAATCAAACTGAAAACTAAGTTCTTGGTTGTCGACGTTTTATGATCATAGTTTGAAGGTTTTGCATCAATGGTTAGAATCATAAAGGAATGCTTTACTCTTCTCCGTTAGGCTTTTTTTATTTAATTGTTTGGATTACATTTCCCGCCGCACTTTGAAATTGGGGTTTCAAAAAAAAAACAAACCTCATTTGGCAGCAGAAACATGTTTCGCACGGCACAATACAGTCACAATCATCGGAACATGATGGGCAAAAATCATATTTTTTCTAATATTTTCAAACAGTTAGGCTTTTTGGGGGCAAATTTAAATTTTTATTTTTTTCCCCGATCGCCGCACTTTGAAAATCCTACCAGTGCAATGTAATCCAAATGATTAAAAAAAAAGGCCTGATGGATAAAATGTGTAAACATTGCAGTAGGCACGCAGATACATGCAGTGGAATATCAAATGAGCAACATCCCATTCCAATTATTTCCTTATTTCCTTTCCTAAAACTTAGCAATGCGGAACAAGATTGGCGCGGCAAAATATTACACTACCGGTCAAGTCAACCAATCCTATTGTCAGTCGACAGGAAATATTGTAAATTTATTGACTTAATGAAGAGTTTGGTATAACTTGGACCCCAGATCAATTTGTTATTTTCCAATCGCCATTCATAAAGAATCCAGTAATTGAAGTGTGATCTAAATGATTGAAAAAGTGCCTTGCTATTTTGTAAAAGTTTATCGACAAGTGATTATGAATTACACAAATGAACACAAAATACGTTTTATCTATCAACCTGTCTGCATGGAAGTGAAGGTTAACGTCTGTGTGCATATTTACGTCATAAAAGTGTGGCAGATTTTATCATGTTGAAGTGGAATTCTACAACATGTTAGAGAAGTGAAATACTCAACGTTTGGCAGTAGAAGGACTAATTGAATTCCTGGGAACAAATCTCTGTGTCTTGTAATCAATAAGTCAACAGAGACCCCCGAAACACCTTTTTTTTTATAGCAAATTGGGAAATTAGTCCCTTGGTTGAAGAGAAAATTAACTTGTGTTAGGAGCATTTCTTGAGGTCAGATGGAAAGTCTTTATTAAATTTGTTGCCGCATGCTTAGGGATGTCGGGTAATAAATGAAGATTGTTCTTTGGGTTATTAATGGCTACTGTGAATAGCTGAGCCAAGTATGGCACTGCAGGTGTAATGATATGCCAGCAACAACAGCCACCGGGCATAAATCTCTTTGTGCACCTGTAAATATTTTTGGCTATTTTTATTTAAATACGGTATCGCTAAAATCAACATTAATGTTTCACTAAGATTAACCCTTATCAAAGATGGTAAAACAATCGAAAAGAAAAATAATTTGTCATATGTGTGTAGCATTATGAAAGGCAAAAGCAATATTCTCTTTCTTTTCACCGAAGTCTTTTGTAATATTTTAATGTATTGTGTATTTTCAGGTATACAACATATACATGGCTGGCAGACACCTTTGTTCACGGAGATACAGGGAGTTCTCGAATTTACACGGCCAGTTAAAACGAGAATTTCCTGACTTTAACTTCCCCAAGATGCCGGGTAAATGGCCGTTCCAAATGTCAGAGCAGCAGCTTGATAGTCGAAGACGGGGACTTGAGCAATATTTAGAAAAAGGTTTGATACTTAGATGTATTCACTATAAAAAAAATAGAGCATGCTAAAAATCTGAACATAGTTGATCTTTTGTGTGTGCGAAAATAAATTTCTACTACACCTCAGAAATACCTTTTTTCGGATTTAACCTGAATTTATATTTCTTAACGTAAGAAACATTCTAAGCTAACAGTACGTTTTCATAAACCTTAACGCACCGTCCTTTAACACACCAACCCTAACGCTGTTATGTTAAGCCTATGAGCCCAACGCTAAATAATTGGCATTGGACTGTAACTGCATGCGCGTTAAGGGTTATGAAAACACACTGTTATTTTCGAATAGAATTACACGCTTTGGTCAGCTGAAATGTTAGCAGACTTTTATTGCGTCTATCGCTATTGTTTCAGTATGTGCAGTGCGTGTGATAGCAGAAAGTGATATTGTGCAGGATTTCTTGTCAACAGCTGAAGAAGATGCCGTGAGTGTTACTTAAACGTTTCTAATGTTACTTGTGTAAATGTTTGAACTTGTAAGTTCTAGAGCCAAAAGGATGTAGAATCTTTTTTCTAATATTTGACGAGGACACTTACTAGCATCACAGACCGATTTGATAATATGCATGTGATAGCCTGAAACTTATATCTTTGACTTATATCCCAAATAAATTTTAGATGAATCTTTTTCCTCGAATATGTAGCTTATGTAAAGTTTACAAGTTTTGGCAACGGAAAGATTGGCATGATAGGCCTTATGTTGAAAATACTGACCGAACGTCAAAGTGCAATGTCGACCCGCTCATATGCATTACTGTATGACCGTGATATTTTGTGCTACTTTTCAGAACCACACAAGTAGTAACGATGTAGAATTGAAGATATTATTACCCAACAAGAACATACTCAGCTTGTACATAAAACGCAATAGTAACACTGATAGTGTCTACCAGGTAAGATACATTGTTGTCGGAAATGTAGTCTTGTTCGGTCCGAAAAATTCAGTGTAAAGGCCTCTGCATAATTGTAAAAATATTGCTGCCTCTACTTTAATAACACATTAAAGTATGTCTGAAAAGAAAACCTGTGAATAGAAAGTTTGTATCAAGTTGTGCTGTATTTCGCCGGCCTCAGAAGAAAAGTGAAAGAATTCCATGGCAATTTTGGTCTTTCTCTTCACAAGGCCACAGTGTGACTTTCGACACTTACACCGAGCCTGTTAAAACACCTTTACACTTGGACCAAATCCTTCATATTATGATCAAACCATTTACATTTTATACACGTATGTATGCACGTACAATATATAATTTATTGCATTAACATATTAATATACTTGCAGAACATTGTCAAGAAACTAGGCATGTCCACTGAAGTAGCTCAACATTTTGCTCTTTTTGAAATGGAAGAGTACAATTTTGGTAAGTAAAAGTCCAAAGAGGGTCCAATGTAAAAAATTAGATTCTTATTGTACAACATGTTTACTCATTCCAATGAATGTTTAAACATATTTTAAGAAATCTTTACACGTATGTGAGCCTGTACTTTAAATATTTGTGAATGATAAAATATCTTTCGCACACTTTTAGAGAGGAAATTAGCAAGTGGAGAGTTTCCACACAATTTGTACATACAGAATTACTCAACCTCCTCTGCCACTTGTATTACGTTGCGGAGATGGCTCTTTTCTCCGGAGAAAGAAAAACAACTCTGGGAAGATTCTGTGGCATTAGACTTCTTTTTTTGGCAGGCAAGTAAAGTTCATGCGATAAATGTAGTTGTCGGAATATGCAGGTTTTGTCGATTGTATCTGAAAATTTTAAAGAAGCTGTCACAAAGTGGTGTCCAGATGGTTTTATTAATGTACATGCAATATACAATCGCTGCAAATTCTTCATATGTATATTTGAAATAATTCTCGATATTTTCAGGCTGTGGATGAAGTTAATAGAGGGCACATTAAACCTTCTGAAAAACTATATGAATTAAAAGCTTTGCAGGAACAAAACAAAAAGGAAGAGGTAGGAAGCACAGAACTATTTTTATCGACATAGATTTTTCCTATGGGACAGAAATTAAACTTTTAAAATAAAAAAACAACATCTTCTTCAACCGTTAGTCAAATGGCACAATGGTTGAAACAATGGGTGAAACCCGATTCATTTATACAAAGTAATTTTTATTTTGCAGTATTTAAAAATGCTCCAAAGTGTAGACGGTTATGCAGAAGTTGTGTTTCCACACTGTGCATGTGATTCCCGAAAGGATGGACATGTGATTGCTCGCTGTGGTTATCGCTGCTTCAGGTTACAGGCGTGTAAGGAAGACGGTACTCCAGAGGTTTGTAGATTAATATGCTGCTCGGGTTCAACAGAAAGCTGAGACCTGTGTACAAGAAAAAAACCCCGATACCTCGGGATGTTGTCATGTTCTTTGGAAATTAATTGTTCTTTCACTGTACACATACAAAATCATCTGTTAAATCTCAATAATTTAAATTTCATACACGTGCTTTATGCCTGTCACTGGTGAAAAATTTTGCACAGTAGGAAGCATAATTGACTTCGAATGACAGAGTATGTGGTTGTCCGCCTAAAAAACTTGTAAAAATAGAAACCAAGACAAAACGAAAATGTCTTGTTGCTGTTGCCGTGGTTATGACGTCATTCGGCAGACACATGACGTTACGTTCGACGTAACGACGTTCCTAGTTATTAAATTTATTTTACTTTTCAGTCACAGATTATAGAATTTCAATGGGCAGATATCCGACAATGGGAGGCTGACGAGGAGGGCATGTCGTTCAATTTTGAATATGTCCGAACAGGAAAGAAACCCAGATGGGTTAAAGTATTTACATCCTATGTAAGTTATGGATTCCAATTCGTTGACAAAACGTTACAAAAGAGATGTTTATGGAGACATGAGGTTACAGCATCTAAGATGTTCACGTTTACGGATAACACTAACATTTTAAACACACCTTGAATCAAAAAAGGGTTATCAAGCCAGCAATAAGATTAGATTAAACAAATACAACTGCAAGTCGTTTGTAACAACGTGTAATGTAGAATATTGTTTCTTTTTCAGTTTCACTATTTGTATGACTGTTTCGAAAGAATAAAATCAGAGCTGAGTTGGGAGAAAGAGGTAAGTGCTTGAACATTTACTACTATTTAGGGAAAGTCTGTGTACATACACACAACGCTACATTAACACTACTATTTCCTTTCTCTGCGAGTCATTTATACTAAGTACAGTAGCTTGCATTTGATGTTAGGTTAACAGTGTAGCATGTTAAGTGTGATTACTTGCGAAAGGTTTCGAATAAGTTTTCTTCATTAGGTGTGTGTGTAAGCAGACAAAATTGACGGGTTATATAGAAAGTGAGGTTAGTAGACGTACTGTTTAGCAAATCTATCAATGCCATAGCTTTTGAATACAAGTATTGAAACACTTTTGTCTCTAATAAAAAAAGAAAGATGCCTCCACATTACATCTAAATGTAGTATCATTATTTTTCAGGCTGGTTAGGCAAATAGCTGTGATTGGAAAACGTAAGGATATTCTTTTCCTTGCATCTGAGCGTGCAGTTTTTATGAGAATTACAAGTAATTTCTTCATGAAATTGCAGTTTGAGTTTTGTAGCCAAGGTCTTCAGGCAAGCTATTGACTTTTTACCTGAGCCAATTTTGTTTCCTTTCCAATTTCATTTCAACATATTTATTTGCAGCTTTTACAAAGCGTGTCACCCCACATGTACTAAATCACCATGGATGTGGAATCCTACATAGACACCCACCCACATCCCTGTCAATTGGACCAGACATGTACCACCAGAATTTCCTGAGAAAGTACTTGAAGATCCTCGTGCACCCGAACCTTGCAGTATTGTACTGGATGTTTTCTACCTGAAGTATAATAAATATTTTTATAAAGATGAGCAGACGTCATTGAAAATTTTCCGCGAGAATAAATAATTCAATTTTATGAAATTTGCACTGTATAAATTTTTCATAGGTGGGATCTTATCGGAGCAAGTTTCATCGCTTATTACTAAAGTACACTGTATGTAGTAGACGTGTATATCCAACACAGTGCTGATAGAATCAGTCATCCTTGCAGCAAGGATTTCAGTGACGTGTAATATGTACCCAGTTGTATTATGAAAGGTACTAGCACTTAAATAACAACTTGGTGGTCAGTGAAACATATCTAGTTTTCACCATTGTATTATTAAGTCTTGTAACAAAATATATTTGCGACTTAAGTGTGTATTGTAAGCCTCAGAAATTTAAAAGTAGTATTTAGGTGCATTAAAAATGACCATTATTTTGAGTAACAATGTTGTTGTGACATTAAATACATTGGTTTCTCACTTTTTGTGTAAGGTCTTCCTGTTACATGCCTTTTTGTCGTTTAAAGCGAAGAAAGATGTATCGATAGCCAATGGGAACAATATTTTATTTATGAGACATAATAGCATTTCTTAATTTGTTGAATATTGAATTTGTAAATAAGTTGCCATAAATGAAAGCTGTTGCGAAATTAATGAATGTGCACATTTTGCCATGTTTATTTCATGATAAGCCTCTACTTCAGCCAGGGAAATCAATTGAATAAATGTCTTCGTTGTTTATTAGTTAGTAAGAGTAATGTTTGTACTGAATGGATTTTTGGGGGGGGGGGTTGCTATTCTCATCGCCACATTATAACTATTGTCGTCCTGAAGTTATCTATTCAACTGATTTCACTAGTGTTTCACAATGTGTATATAGATTGTTAATACCTAAATGGGCAATAATGTGTTATATATACCGTAAATGTCCGAAATAAGCCACATGCCCTAATTGTGCCGCACCCTCTTATATCAGCTGATTTACTAAACTTTTTGCACAAACCTAGGGAGCATTTTGACCTTGTGACATACAAACTTTTTGGTTCATGAGATGTTGTAAATGGCATTTTGTACAATTCAGTTGCATTTATGTTCAAAATTGACTGTCTTTGCAGTGTTCTCTAGCTACTTTACTATTTTCACAGCAAATTTGTTAATTTACATCATAAATCTAACTTGTCCAAATTTAGTCAAATACATTTTGTAAATAAGCCGCACCCCTAAAATTTGGTGCTAACCGCATGCGGCTTATTTCGGACATTTACGGTATTTGCTATTAACAGAAGTGAAACAAGAGTTCGTTACAATATCTATATGGTATATTTGTATTTAGACAAGTAGACATGACCATGGGGAATGAACGTGCGCAAGTTGCGAATTTGTGCGTGAACTTTCTATGAAAGACACAGAAATTGGGTTTATTTGATACATATCGAGAGAACTAAACCCACCAAATCCTTTATACATTTTCCTCTGATCTACAAATAGTATTGTGATTCGGTAACAGTTTTGTAGTGTTCATGCAGTGAACACGTTTTATGGTCATAATACATGGATCTATTACTGTAGGGATATTCAATATGCAGCCATATTGGTGCCATAGTAAATGAAATATAATAGCAGCCTTTACTTTTTTGAATTTCACACAATGTCAATTTAAAAAGTCAAAGTAGATACGTATTATTCTCGTCAATGACTTTGAGTAATTTACACAGCATACCCCAAGATTTAATCATAAATGGCTCAAGCAGTTTATGTGGAATCTTATTTCTGAAGAAATTTTCGTTCCCTACTCAGTTAAAGGTCAAGTTTAGTGCCTGTGATAGTGCCATTTCTTGTTATGTTCTATGAAAATGATCTTCCTGTATCACTTTATTTGTTATAGATTCCGGAGCCAGAAGGTAAACGGCCATTCTATTGTGCATACAAAACTATTTCGTACAGTTTATGTGAGAAAAGTGGAAGTGCATACCTTAGATTAATAGCCTACAGTTAAAACTAATGTCTGTGCTTGTGAAATTTTCTATTTCTAACATCTATTATTACCAAAATCTATACCGCACATGTATTAGCTCAGCATTTCACAATACACGGTTCGATGAGAGCTAAACAAAACTGGACCAGCCATTGAGAATATCGCTTTCTGCAATTGTACATTTATGAGATTGGAATGTATGAGAATGCATGAGGGTGAAAGTTTGGTTTCTCTGTTTTGTTGGGAAACATTTAGTTTTCTTGCCATTGATGAGTGGCAAATTTAGTATGTTGTGTATTTTAAATTTAAAGACAATATACTGTAACATATTTGCAATAATGTGGGTACGTTCATACTAGATTCATTACTTCACGTGCATTTGTTATGTTGACATATATATACAAATATATACATAGTTGAATGAATTTAATACAGTAGAACTCCTCTTGAAAGGACACCCTTTTGAAAGGGCACTCCAGTTATACGGCCAATTTTCATTCAAATTTTTAGCATTTTCTAGTATTTCATGTTTATTTTGAGGACACCCTGTTGTAAGGGCAAACGATTACACAAAAATTTCTCATAAAACAATGATTTTTTCCCCAATATTTCCTGGTTGGGGTGCAAACAAGAAGTTTACACAACAACAACAGTTGTTCCAAAATAACTACAAATATACTGTATTTGAATAAAATTAGTGTTAATTCTTCATAAAAGTACATTCATTTCCGAAAGCTGTTTCATGGCAAGTTGATTTAGGTCATGCCAACAACTTTCAAAAGGAGTATCAAAACCCTTTTGAGAGGCCACTCCAGTTTTACGGACAGTTTGCCTTCAAATTTTTGCTGCCCATTCAAGAGGAGTTCAACTGTATGTTTATAGTTATTAAAGTAATTTGCACATAAAACTGTACATATGATTTTATATACGTAGAGTCTTACATAACAAAACTACCAAATGAAAAAGGCAATCAATTGTGTGATTTGACGATGTAAGTTCGAATTCTATGGCCTTAAGTTTGAATCCTTTTATTTAGGACTTGGCCGTGTTTATAAGATGTGAAATAACCAGTATACCAGATGTCTGCTAACTGAACGCAAACCGGTGATTTACTCAATTCAAACAAATAGGAAAAAAAATGAAATTGGGAAGAAAATTTGAGAATTTCTGATTTCCCAGTAATTATGTTACTAATGATTTGGTGCAAATGTACATTGATACATACTGCTTCAAATGGTAAGAGAGTAAAACCCACAGGGTATTTGCCGTGACACATGATCTGTTCATTGATGTTATCCAACACCTGCTGATTCACATTAAGTTTTCCTAAGTTTTAATCAATAGGAAGAAAATTTCTTGAATTTGGTTAAAGGCAGAATGAACTGCGGACTATACAGATTTTTCTCAAACTTGAGCGTTATAAATAACTCACACTTTTAGAACATTGTTGTCAGGCACATGTAATATTTGGGTTAATATGGTTATTACACTCTGCGATAATTAATACAAATACAAAACTTTGGTATTTAAAGACGAAGAAGCAAAGGATATTTCTCAAGGATTCTTTGTGAAATTCTATTTGGACTAAACGAGCCTTTTTTCTTCACAACCTGTTTTGTTTTAACCTTAAAATATCGAGACTAATTTTGCCTAAAGCAGTTGCTTATGTAGATTGTGTACTTTTAAGAACTTGTGATGCAAAAGTTTTGTCATACCTTTGGGTAACGTGTATAGATTGTATTATATTTTAATATACAAGTGGTCCCACATTGTCATTCAAAATTAGTTTTGAATGTGTGTATGAAAATTCATTCCAAATAAATCGTGCAATTGAAGTTGAAATATAACAGATATTATGTTTTCCTTTACGTAAAATACTGAACAGAATACAATATAAATAACGATGCAACATAAAATTGTAGAAAATCATTTGATTAATTTAGCAACACAAAATTTTTCGGAAATCATTTCATTATTTTAAAGTACATACGCTATTATGTAATGTTTATTGTAAATAGTTCATCTGCATCATAGTGTAGTCAGTTATAGTGAAAAACAAAACACATGTAATATGCAATTGTATAAAGATTAATGCTTCTAAATACATACATGTAATTGATTTTCAGTAGTTCACCCACATGTATAACAATGTAATACATGTAATGGAGCTTTTAGTACTTTTCACAGGATCAGAGCTTTGAAGCATCGAATTTGAATTCTCTGTACAGAAGCAATGCATCTACAAAACCTTGATCCTTTACATATCCGCATTCTGGTAAACTACCAGTTACGCGAAACCCCATTTTTTTGAACCATGAAATTGTTCGACTTTCAGTTTGGTACACATCGATAAGCATTCCCTCATACCCTAAACATTTAGCAATATTAACCAGTGTTTCAATGAGGGCAGTACCCACACCAGTACCCCTATAGGGCGGAGATATTACGATGTACCCGTTCATTAGTTTATTTTCTACTCTGCATATCGCACTTATGCCAAATAAAGTTGCACCAATAGGTGCACCCCCAGGCTCAATTCTGGCAACAGCAGCATGTGAATTTCCTAAGAGTTTTCTGTTAAACAGCCCTGCTTCTGTGAATTCATCCAAACCAAAACCTCGTCCCTCCCTGGCAGACTTTCTTATCATTTGTTCAATTGTGAGGTAATCTTCAGGTATAGCCTCTTCAATGCGGACGGCTTGACCTCCCTGAAGAGTGCATGTGATGGGCAGCACACTTGGTTTCATGCGAACGTTTATGTTGGTTATATCAACAGTAGATGTGTCTAAAGGTGGAATAACTGGTTCCTGTTCCATCTCTTCCTGCATCTGCAAAGAAATTATGCGAAAGAAAATTACCGTATTCTTCCTAAATAAAGTGCCGGGCGATAAGACCGATTTTCGGGTGGATAATTTGTTAATTCTTTACATAGAATTGATCATTGAAGCTAGTAGGCTCTCCATTGTGCATCTCTTTTGAGCGACACCCTCTGTCATACGACCCTTTGGGTGAAATGTATACTGGTGTTAAATGTGTAATCTTATCTCCTTTGAGCTACACTGTCTCTTTTATGACACTTTCCTGGAGCAAAAGTTAGGTGTCGCTCAAAAGAGGTCCTACTGTAATTCAATTTAACTATTTTGTAAATATAAATGAAAGAATCATCATATTCAGTCATAATGTTGCCACTGTATGTAACTGATGAAAGACTTTTCAAGTTAGTTTATGTAAAATATGTAATTTATGTAAAATAAACTACTTAGGGGAGGTTAGTGGAAAAGAGGGGCGCTTTAATTCGAGACGGCGCTTTATTTAGGAACAGTACGATCAAATAAGTATTCACTTGATGTAAGATTTCCTCTCATACAAGCGATTGTTATTTACAAAACAGAAACATGACAATTATACCTTTTTCCGAGCCTCTTCATCCAGTAAGTGCTGAAAATCATAATAAACAATGATGTCGTCAACAACTTGGTTATACTTCGCGATCTTGAGACTTTTCGGTACGATTCCCAAATACTTGCTCCCTGCTTCCCGCGCGTGTAAGATAGATCTGGATGTTACTGCGACTCTACCTATCAGTCCCCGGTAGTTGTCTTGGACCATTCTGTACATCAAAAGTTCATTCAGGTGGTATCCAATTCTTGCACCTCGGTACCTTTCGTGCACAAACATGTACCCACCGCACAATGCTGACACGTTACTTCTAATCATGCGAGTTTGGCAGGTGAAAAGTGCAGAAACCAGTGTCCCGTTGGCTTTGTCCCTGACGAGCACCACTTTACTTTCCTTGATCTTTTTATGAACACTTTCTTCATCTGGGAATTCCTTTTCATCAACACCTGTGCTGTTTCTGGAGGATTCATGAGCCAACTTGAAGACTTCTTTGAAGTCTCTCTTTTCGTCATATAAGCTCAGTTCTGTATCTAAATTGTTGATTTTCAAAGGACCGGGTATCTGTATGAATTTTGGCATTACCGAATGGACTGAAGAAGTTGACAAGATACGACATCGATTTTTACCTGTGGATCAGAGAAGAAATACATGACAGGTTGCCTTACATAGCAGTGATTATTCTAATGAGTTATCTATGAGAAAAAAAAAACAAGAAACAACCCCACATATTGACCGTAAATGCCATGTGGCTGCTCAAAGCAGTGGCTTGTTAAAGCAAGTTCTACTTTACGTAAAGTAAAAACAAGCTGACATCGTCAAGTGTGGAGAGAAAGCGCTGCAGCTTACACTGGTACAAAAAGATTCTTTTAAAAGTATTATCTATTACTTGTTCTAGATTGTTTTTAAAACAAGAAATATTGCTTCAACATTACATTGTAAATATTTAAGCTTTATAAAAGGCTATCAGATTCATTTCTATAATCTCTTGACAGTTGCAAGCTGAAAATGGTACATCCAATTGTACTTACAATTCGAAAAAGCAGGTTTACAATACACGGAGCTGGCTGAAGTAAGCCTGGATAAAATGTATGAAAGTCGAAACAACTGTTGAGACATCACTATTCTATCTCACCCATACCCTGAAACACGAAGAAATGTTCACCGTGAGAAGTTGTATTTTCATACAAACGCAATGTTATACCTATGTAGATCTCAAAAGACAAATACCTAGTACAGTAGAATCTGTCTTGAGCGGCATCTGTCTTGGGCGGCATTTTGCTTTTTTTTTTATTCATGTTTATTTCATCTGTCTTGAACGGCATTGCTGCTTTTTACGGCATTCTGGTCATCCAAAAGCAGGTTCTACTGTACGCGGAAATGTTCGGCCAAGGCGTTTTTAAACACTGGATGTAGCCGCACTATTTTCTAATAAATCTATTCTTTCAAACAAAAGAAAATTCCCTTGGCGTTGATACCAAGCACGATTATTGTACTAAACAAGGTATTTATTTATTCGTCAGAAGTGCTAATGGTTTTTTTTCCTAATTCTTTTGCCGGTCTTGGCAGATTAGGCAGATTAGACAGATTTGGCAGGGAAATTTAGATGAGTTTTGGTACATGACTGAAAATAGTCACTTGAAAAGACTATATTCAGTCCTGAACTGAAATTAGTCATGGACCACATTTGATACGAAACAACCACTTCACCTGATTCCGAGTTTCCTTTGGTAAAAAAGCTCGGCCTAATCAAGATAACAAATCGTAATGGTTGACCAGAACGAACTTAGGTAAATGTGCAGTGTGCAGTTGTGACCCAGATGTCCTATTTTTCGCTCTCTTTAATCAAGTTTTGCATCTGCTTCTGTGTCTTCAGAAGAGGACGTTTCTTTTACTTTTGCCGACTGTCACTAAACAGGATAACCCAACCAAAATAATAGATAAAAAGAGAAATATAAATGGGGGAAAAAGATGTGTAGATACACGTTTTCATTTGGAGAGAGAGTAATAAAAAAAAATAAAAGAAGGACCTTTTCACTTTGTGATGGTGAAGTGGTCTGCCACAATGATGGTTTAATTTTTATTGCAGAAGGCTCGAAAAACTCAACGAAATCATAATGCTTAACAAGAAAGGAGAAGAGTGTAAATTGCTGTTGTCGTTTTTTTCATTTATTGTCTTTACTTAATATTGTAACAAATTAATTAACATATAACACTTAAATATTCATACATTGTAAAATGAGACGCAATCAGAGTTTGCTGGAACCAATTGTAAATTCTTTGTACAGCAATAAACTGTCGACATACTCTGATTCCTTCATGTAGCCACAATGTGGCAGACTACCCGTTACTTTGAAGCCCATATCCATTAACAAACCAATGAACTTTGTTTCAGTTCTGTAAACATCAAACGAAATACCTTCGAAATCTAATTGTTTGGCAACACCAGTCATATTCTTGATAAGTTCTACTTCTATCCCCTGATATTGCCATTCTAAACTCACCAGGACATATCCACCCATAACTAAAGATTCTGTTCTACAAATCGCATTGGGACCAAACAAACCTAGACCTACCAAACAGCCTTTGGAGCTATAAGCACCAATAATGTAGGTTTTCTTAAGAAATTTCCTATTCCATACACCAGTTTCTAAAAATTCATCCAAGGCAATCATGTAGCCATTTCTGGCAGCATTTGCTATTGTGGTTTCCACCGCAACATAATCACATTTCGGAACTTCTTGGATGCAATATTTTTCATTTGATGATGGCAATTTTAAGTGTTTCTTTCGCAGTGTGAGTGTGATAGGTAATTTGCTGTTCAGTTTTACTAGAGAACTTTCGTCAGAGTGCAGTGTTGGTACAGTTTTAATCGTTTTCCACTGCTCGTCCTGCAAAAAAACAAAACAATTGAGATCAGTCTTTGCAGTAATAGCTGTGGGCACATTTAATTTCCAAGAACAACCAAAATGGATGTGTGTTGACCATTAAAAAACGTTTACCTTTTCATGAGATACTTCGGGCCAATGGTATCCATAGTATACAATGACGTCGTCAACCACCACATTTAGTTTATCAATTCGTACACTTTTCGGAATGATCCCCATGTAGGTGGCCCCCGCAGCTCGGCCTGGAATGTTTGTTCTGGCGGTGAGGGCATGTCTTCCAACAACTGATCGGTAACCTAGACTACAGGCCATGTATTTCATCAGGAAAATCAGATTTTGCCCAATGCCCTGTCCTCTGTACTCCTCGTTTACAAACCCATAAGCACCCATATTAGGGGAATGTTGACTCCTGGAAAGTGCACAGGGTGACAGGAAGAAAGCTGATACCAATGTATTGTTTGAGTTATCTCTGCATACAAATATCTTCTCATTAGGATCCTCAATCTTTTCTCTGATACTTTCTTCATTTGGGAATTCTTTTGTGCCTACACCTTTCCCTTCCTTTGGAGCTGTACTCATCAATTCGGCGACATCTTTATAGTCCGATTCTTTGTACCTGTCAATGTGCAGTTTCAAATCATCAGTGAATTGAATTACTCTTGGCACTTCCGCACTGCTGAAGAATGATTTTCTCATGTTCTGTAAGGCATCTGCTTGTCTTCTTCCCATGGTATGTATTGTCGATACAGGTGTATTTAAGAGAACCTTGGTCTCGTCTGAAAACAAGTTACCTTTAGTTACTTTGTTATGGTATGTTTATCTAAGTATTAGTCTTTACAATTAACAAGGAACCTGTTAAGAAGTAAATAAAACAGATGGCATTAACTCACTGCTGGTGTCAAATCTGACTAATTTCAAAGTTGAGGCAGTTCTGGTGTTGACTTGAAGAAAATTTCTAAATGCCGACAAGACCCTGCATCTGCTTGTATAAATCGTTCTACAGAAATGCTCCAGCATAATAAATGTCTCTTGACAAAAACATCGATTTATATGTATATCTATTGTCTATCGAATATACAGTTTTTAGTTAAATTTGATTACTTGAAATTGAAAATGTTTCACCTTTACTGTTTAGTTGGTCTACCAAACATTTGACACAGACCTAGATAACATATTCCACAACCACTTCGCTAACCACAAAGGTTAAAGCAGAACGAAATCTAGGACATCAAGAAAAATCAATGTTGCATCCTCAAACAGGTGGTTTAAAGGAAATCTAGTAATTTTTATGGTTCGATCTCTATTTATTGATAAGAAATACAGATGTTAACATTTTTAAAGTCCTAATTTAGTAGAATTTGGCTATTTGACTAACTAACACTTGTATTACTGTCAATATACAGCCGTCATTATTTGTCTGTACCAAATTATGTATTTCTAAATTGTTTAGAATTCTGTTAATCGTTCAATTGTTTGTCTTGAGTCGTTTGCAGTTTACAGGAAACTATGACAAATCCTTTGTACAAGAGCAAGCTATCTGGTTCATATATATGGTATTTGTTCATGAAAGAAAATATGTCTGGACAACAATTAAATGTGATTTATGGAAAAATCCTGCTAAGATTTTCTTCACTCCAAACAGTACACACATAGGAACTCTTACACAGATGACTTTAAATTTAAATTAAGTTTAAAGTTAATCCAAATTTAAAAAAAGATGAATGATGAATTTGATGGTGGAGTACTTCATGTTACTGAAAAGCAGCTGGAAAATTGCATAAAAATTAAGTTAAACTGAACAATGTAATAGACAAGACTTTCCCAAAGCTATGACCATGGCCCCAAAATAGGACCATGGTGTTGTTAGTGGTGTTCCATTTTATTTCCCAAAAATGAGTTGTCACCGAAAGGTAGCCCATGTACAGTTGTTTGGGATTTCCGGTACGGTATTGGGTATCTTACACGCAAAGTACAAACACGCTAACTTACCGTCATGTTTGGAGAGAAAGAGCTGCACAAGTTACACTTGTACGAAAAATATTATCGCAAAGTGGCTTTTTCCGTGGCTTTTCTTTTTCATATAAAAAGCCTAAATCGACAAAAATTATATTTCTTTCAGCCAGAGGAAACCAAATTCCCTGTTCAAAATGGTTCCAGTTGATTTGTTACAGATTTGGTTCAGTGATTTTAGTCACAGGTGGCTGAATCTGCCTTTATCTGGTACCTGGATGTCCCAGTTACATGGGATATTGTGTCCTAATTGTCCATATTTGGAAATATGCATAGAAACCATGTATCTAAGGAGAAATGCTACTGTAGGGTT
>JBCAUI010235304.1:0-16430 GCA_038406195.1 Haplosyllis anthogorgicola
TTTTTTCCCGATCGCCGCACTTTGAAAATCCTGAAAGTGCAATGTAATCCAAATGATTAAAAAAAAAAGGCCTAATACGATACAAACATCCATGCCCGCTGTCTCAGTAAAACGGTAAGGTAATTTAAGGAAGGGTTTCTTTAGTTCAAAGCGTCGCCTTAGTGAATCATGATTCTTAGCATTATTCCGAACCAACATTTCAGCAAAGAGTGTCGCTTTCTAACAATAGTCAGGTACACGGAATCTGACGTAACATCCTTCACGTTATGACGTTGTACGTCAAATCCAGTCACGTTACGCGACGTCACGTCACTTGTAGCGACGTACTAAACATCCTCATTACATTGACGTCTCACTTTCCGTTTCTAATCCTTACTGTTAAGTTGTTGCATGAATTTTATTGCACACAAAAAGTACTGATTTATTCCAGGTGTTTCACATTGTATTTTATCTGACGTCGTTCATATTTTATTCTCTTTATCTCATGACATTCATATTTATTCAATTTTCATCAGTGCGGTAAAGAATCACGTGTTAACGTCACGTCTTGGTACGTCAAGACGTCATATGATAAGACAGAACCGTCAGATTCTACGTCAGCAGGCAGCGTGACGTAAATCAGCGGACGCGACGTTCAGACTTTGTGCTGCGACGTTACCTCTTCAATCTGGTGATTCCACCTTCACATTTTACTTTTATTCACGTAACGTCTGCGTCACTATCAATGCTTGTTTTCACATGAATTTGCGTCATGTAAAATCCCGAGGTAGAATCTGGTGATTTCTTTCCGGTGACGTTACGTCTCAGACGTTACTGTTTGCGCATTACGACTTAACACAGACATGCTGCTTTAACTGTCGCATCATAACACTGCATTGAATCGTCGTTTTCCCACCGTGGTGCGGAAGAACACAATATGTCGCTACTCTTTGAACATGTAAATTCACCTTTTGTGAAATAAAGCTTGTTCTGTGTGCTCAGAAACATTCAGAAAATGTCAACAGTTAAACAGAGCTCGGCCCAAGATTCGGTGCATCGCCGAAACGAACTGAAGACAACCAAGGATTTGGTACAGTGGCATGGCTTAACCAGTTCCTGGGTCACCACTGAAGTTAAGCAATTGAGGCCTCGGTTAGCACTTGGATATGTGACCGTCCATTGAAAGGTGACCAATGTAAGGAAAGCGAGCAATATTCCTTACGATGTAGGATGCACTGCATGAAGATGTTAATTTCATTCATTAGGTCCGACATTTAGCTGGTGCCAATTTTACACTCTGTAAAATTCATTAGGTCTCACATTCAATGACATGAACATTAAATTATAATTTCAAAACCAAGTTTCTCTGGTCAAATGTTGAATATATCTTCGAAGCAATAATCGAATCTGTTGGCCGAATATTCGACTCACAAAATGAGCACCTGATTTCACCTCTACAGTTGAAACAGTCAATACACGTAACCTACATAGAAACAACTGTCGTGCCACCTGGCTCAATAACGTTATAGATTCTTCGTTTTTTATTTCATATTTTCCGTTTTAATTTGCTTGTAAGTCGCCTGTTCAATTAGATTCCGCGGGATTAGCTTCGTTTACCGTTCAGGAGTAAATCAGTACATCATGTACACGTGGACAAATGAATCAGTCATTATTGAGGCATTTTATTTTTCACATTGGGCTTTTTGTAATCTATTGAACTATATCGCACTGGCAGGATTTTCAAAGTGCCTCGATCGCAAAAAGAAACGAGGGATGACCTGTCGGTGCACAGAGTGCCATAATTACCAGGAAGTCCAACACTAAAATACACTAAATTTTCCCCCCAGAAAGTGTGGGGAAAGAGTGTGGTGCAGCTTGACTCTAGTCTGTCAAACATGACCGTGCAGCTTGACTCCAGTCCATCTAACATGTCTTACATAACTTTTCAGGAACACAAATTTAATCTCTCGTGAAAACAGAGAGCCTCAATGCCCTCTATCGGGCATGAGGCTCCAAAAATTGAACTCGGTCCCTTGGAAGGCCACACTATTCATAAATACAGAATTTTTCCAATAAACGTTTGCAACAGTGCCAGGTTTTGCTACGCGCAACATGTTTCAGCTATCATATGTTCTTTCTTTCAAAGTGAGACGGAACTGTAATCCAAACAATTGAATAAAAAGGCTTTACATTATATTTGTCTTCTGTTGCGTGATTGGAAGAGATAAAGATTACGGACAAAATTTTAACATGGGTTTAAAATGTGTACAATCTAAGAGAAACTCTGAATTATTTTTTAAAAAGTCTAATCTTATGAGGTTCACTGGTACCCTCTATTTGAGACTTGGGGTGACTCTGTCCATGGGTTTCACAGTCAGGGTGGATCTGTCTTCTGTGTGCCAAGTGCCATAAGTCACTTCTGATTTGTACTCACTTTCCGCTCAACAGAAGCATACACTGTACATGGGTGTTAGCAAGCAGCCACCAACATCTACACTCACTTATATTGGTGATCTTAACTTCTGTTCCTCGAGGGGTCTTTAACGAACGTTGCAAACAGCTTGTACATGGTGAACAAGACTTGTTTGGATGAACAATTTCTTTATTTAACAAAGTCAAATGAACAGTTGGACCTCCTCTTTCGGAGGAACAACTGTTCCATGAACAAGACCCAAATAAGGTACTGTTATTGGCTTAGGCTGCCACTGTTCATGAGCCTTTGTGAAATCAACATTTTGTGACATGAACAACTGGTCACATTTTGGCAAACAACTAGTCACATCTTGTTCATCACTTTCAAGACCCCCCAGGTTTCTTTTTTTTTTTTAAAGAGTAATACATTTTAAACTTTTGACTTTTAATTTAAAAGAACGAATGATCTGTCCTCACTGACTAAGGAATCATTAATCGATGATTAACAATTGTTTAATTAAATATAACGAGGCGTGTCTGTGCAGTTTAATTTCTGTGACTAATTCAACAATAGTCAACTAGAAACGGATCTTAACCTTCCTTTGGTAAATCGCTTTGAAACTAGTTGAACCCTTTTAAAACCAGCTGAAATCTTAATCATGTTAGCACACACAGCATCTACAAGTGACCCCCAAATTTTAGCTTGTGTGTCTCGTAATCTTGAACAGTGATGGGGTGTACAATAAATACATAATTCTAAAAGTGTTTTCTTTATTGAGAAAATTTTTCTGGTCCACAGCTAGTACATTTGACCTCCAAAATACAGTCATGGCCCAGGTTAGAATTTCTACTTTATTTATTTGAAGTATAAATTTCATTCTGGTATCTTGTCAACAAGAATTCAAGTGTTAATCTTTGTAGCTGTCAAAATGATGAAACATGGAGTGACCCCTATTGCAGTGAAAATGTCCCCCAGAAAAGGGGTATGGGAGACATTTTGTCCCCCGATTTTCAAAAGTAACGGCAACACTGCATCTAGTCATCTGCATCAATGTTCAGATAGACAGCGCGTATTCACAATCCTTAACGTATGTGTGCCACATCTTTAGCGTTAACCTCATTGGCTCAACATTATAGCGTTACGTCAGTACCTTGAAGACCGAGCGTTAAGGTTTATGAAAACACGCTGAAAGGTAGTCCATCGTGTCGCACGGGGCTCAACTAGTAGTTAGCAAATATGTAACACAGGTCATTAAGATACACATTGTAATCATTCTATCGAATGACAAATTCACGAGGAACTGGTTCTTGGCCTGTACAACTGACAGTAACCATCAAAATCGAAAATAATCGCAAACGAAGGCGATAAAATAAATTCTTGTTGTCGGGTCAGACTGACAACAATGACTTCATTTTTATCTGAACAGAAACCATTCGATAGACTGGCAGTTGGACGATTAAAAACTCGTTTGAAGTAAAAACCTTGGTTACTGGGACCCGGAAAGTTTACTCTAATGAACTAAAGACTAATTGTACAGCTCATTTTAAATTATTATCGTTATCCCTAAAAAAATATGAATACATATTGTATGAATCAGTATGAATACAATGATTACGGCTTAAACAATTTCAGCCTACTACTAGGATTGCGGACCGTGGTGACCCGGTACGAGGCACGGGTCTCGCCTAGTGTTTTGTAAACATCTTGTACAAACACTATTCACCACTCGTCCATATTCTACACGTTATTATCTTGTTTATTTCCCACTGAGAACAATACGTTTACCACATCAGTAAACGTTACGTTCCCAACCGTGGAACTTCTGTTCAAACATCAGTCAACATTGTTTCAGATGAAACAAATCATCTACATAACCGTTACACCCAGAGGCACATCAGGTGGGCCCCAAATGCTTGGTTGAACCCAGCCCTCTCGGTCTAGGTTGACTGACCCACAATTTCAACCTGTCACTTGAGTCCCATCTCGACAATTCAACTCCCGAGGATAGCATTGTTCATAATATAACATGATGACATCGGTACATGACGCTACTCTGGTGTCGCAGTAGTAACATCAAGTACCAATTCAAAGTACAACACAATCAAGTCAAAAAGAACCGAATTTCTCAACTGACAGACCATATAAATTGTACATTAAGAATCAACTTTTTGATTTTGTTATATTTGTCAATAATCATTACTTCTCGGTCTCAATTACTTTGGCTCCGTCGTGTTACAATCCACAGTAAATCGCAATACTACATAAGACGTTTTATTTCACTTAGATTATATTAATTATTTGGATTACATTGCACCAAGAGGACTTTTTAATGACATCAGGAATAACCGTGAAACTAAAAAACATCAGGAATAAACGTGAAACTAAAAAACATCAGGAATAAACGTGAAACTAAAAAACATCAGGAATAAACGTCAAACTAAAAAACATCAGGAATAAACGTCAAACTAAAAAACATCAGGAATAAACGTCAAACTAAAAAACATCAGTAATAAACGTGAAACTAAAAAACATCAGGAATTAAACGTCAAACTAAAAAACATCAGGAATAAACGTCAAACTAAAATTGAACTTCGTTCCTAAAAGGGTCAAACTGTTGATAAATATCTTTTCTGACTGACTTGCGACAGATGCAACAATTTTTCGTCATGGGTTCACATTTCATCCTAAATAGTGGCATTTTTGAAATTCCGATTTAAAAGTGCGGCCTGAATGTTATCCAAATAATTAAAAAACATTTACCGTATTTATGCGAATAGAAGCACTCGGTGCTGAGACCAAATTTTAAGGGGGTGCCTCTTCAAAAAAATATCACAGGACCAATCCCGCACATGAGCCAAACATGATTTCCGTCACCCAAAAGGTGTCTGTCATGCAACATATTCACATCACATGCGCAAATGTAACTTGTGAAAAACATGTCATATTGGGAAAAAAACACTCAATCAATTTCCTCCAAAAACATGGGGGTTCTACTATTCAATTCGAATAAATACTGTACTTGTTCAAGTGAATAAGAGAAAGGTTTACCTCTGTCGAAGTCGGAGGTTTGCGACAGCGCGAGGAACGCCGACTTGTAGAACTGACGGAACTTGCCGAGGTTCTTGGGCGTACCCGTGCGACTTCCGGCCTCACTTCCGGTCCCATCACCGCTACCACTACCGCTAGTTGACGACATTGACTTCATTGATAATGACGACGACGCCGATTCGCTGTTGGGGAGGTTACTACTACTGCTGTCTACCTCGGCTATACTTGACAGACTCGTCACTGTACACAGACTAGTGCCGCTATCCGACGACGCCACTGTCAACGCCCCTGTTGTTTTAGTGTCAAGCGCCTCACTGTGCGTGTAGTCCTGGTGATATTCGCACGTTTCCCATTCGGCGTAGTTTTTCTTGAAGTTGTCAAGGAAACTCTCTATTTGCATTTCCACCGCGTGTATGTCCACTGCCTGGTGGTGTTGCGAGGGCAACATGGTAACCTCTCTGGTAACCAATTGTTTCTATAGCAACCAACTTCCCTCACAACCAGTTCTTTTGTCTACTTTTTAAACTTTCCAAGCTTTTCAAGTTAAAGTTTGTAATAAATTGCAAGAATGTTATCCTCCATTCTTCCAGCAGCTGAATCCTTAAGTTTTTGCACAGAGATTGTTAATCCGAACGGCCTTCGAACCTAGGACGTTTTGACAGTTCACATGTTGTAACATGCGTTGTTAGGTATTTACAGTAACCAACGTCAATACATCCAAAATCACGTCACCATACCAAGATGTAAAATTGGCATTGGTCCATGCTAGATCCTATAATCTCATCACCCTTGTGTGATAACCTACACCAGGACTGGGTGAGTTCTCTGATAGGTTTCAGACTAGGAAGTCAAAAGCGCAAAACGCACTTGATGTCCAAGTGATCGGAATTTCACGATTGATTCACTTTAACAGTTAGATGCATCCGCCTTACATCTTCTCCATGTGCACATAGTTTCTCCGGATAAGACAATGGAATCCTACTCTTCGTGTTTTCTCTTCCTGGTTGTTTGATTCTGTCTGAATAAGGCCACGGTATATTATTTATTTGTTGTTGTACATCACACTGGCAATGCTAATGGTTTCAGATTGATGATGTGGGTATTAAACATAACATTGAAATTATCAACAAATTATTCAAAACCATCTCTCCATATGGAATTTTGAAATTTGAAAAGCCTGTCATTTACGACCTTTGCGGCCTTTATTGATAGTCGTTAACAACAGAGGGTCTTAAAACGTAATTCTTTTGAAACGAAAACGGTCTTGCTTCTGTAATATCTGGTCCTAAATGGCAGGTGTTTTTTTTTAAAGTAAGGGTCGTAAAAGACAGGTTTCACATCCCAGTTAATGGCCAGTGATGTACTCTAAGCAAATAACTAAGATTCCGCGGCCTAACGTCAGGTTGATGTGATGATACGTTATCTACATCTGTTGAAGTCTGTATTCATAGAGAATCCACAATCCAGCAAACAATCTGGAATACAACACACAATCCAGAATAAAGAATCCACAATACAATCCAGATCTAAACGATCCTTCAATTCCACATAACGCCAGCAGTCCGAGCAATTACCAACTGAACACAAACGTTTTTGCGAACGAAAATACGTAAATCAGATCAGACTAGATACCTCCGATCCATTGATAGAAACATCCTGTCGTTTTGTCCTGCCGTCCATTGGACATTTTGATAGAAATATCACACTGAGAAAAATCTAGCAACTACAATCCCAAACCTGACTTGATGAGGCCGATTCCTGCTCAGTGTGCAAAACAATCAGCCCTTATGGACTAAACCCATCAGCACCAATCCTTGTATTGTCCCAGTCTGTGTGTGTAGCTGCATGTATATCTGTTTGTTTTAACGAGGTAAAGTTACATGTTTTACGTCACCTTTTACGTGCTGGAAAAAAATTAAATCGCTAGATTCCACATCAGCTGTGAACGTAACACGGTCGAGTAACACAGCCGTGTTACGTTCGCTAATGACATAGAATCTGGTGCCGTATTTTATTAACGCCACATTACAATTTAAACGTACAATTTAAACTACTTAAACGTACACGTATTGGACGGAGAAAAACGTGCAACTGAAGCCTCTATTCACTGTATCTGTATGTATAATATGTATATCTGTGTGCACTGTGTATGTATTTACCGTATAGGTTGTATTTATGGCGCATGCCCTAACTAAGGCGCACCCCTTTTTTTTAGCTGATTTACATATATTTTTGCAGTCAGTGTTTTTGATCTTTAACTGTCGTCACTCACAACTTTTGGTTTACACATGTTCTGAAAGTGATTTTAGCACATGCTTATTGCTTTTTCTCTTAACACTACCCTCTGGTGCTTTGAAAAGATTAACTTCCATACATCATATGCAACTATAAGGCTTTTCTTTTTTAAGCATTTTGGATTACATTGCACTGGCAAGATTTTCAAAGTGCAGCAATTGGAAAAAAAGTAAAAATAAAAATTGAACTATGCCCCTAAAAAGCCATCTTTTCATAAAATTTTGATTTTGCTCGATTGACTTTTGATGGTTTGTCTCCAAGGGGACCATATTTTGCCATGTGTAACATATTTCAGCTGCCAAATGAGTTTTTTAAATTTTTTTAAATCCCTATTTCAAAGTGCGGTGGGAAATGTAATCCAAACAATCCACTAAGAAAAGCCTAAGCATAAATACATACATGGTGCATACAGATACACATATTATACATACAGATACACTGAACAACACACATACTGTATAGGTCGTATTTATGGCGTACTGCGTGAAGAGTTAATTTTGGGGATGCACCTTATTTAAAATCAACTCAGAGTAGTTTACTATATACATTACATGTCAGTGTTGTGTGTTTTTTACCTGGGAAAGAGGATATATACATGTATTGTTCACTGTATCTGTATGTATAATAGTGTATCTGTACACACCGTGTATTTATGTAGGTGTGTTGTTCAGTGTATCTGTATGTATAATACGTATATCTGTACGCACCGTGTATGTATTTATGTACATGTATTGTTCACTGTATCTGTATGTATAATATGTATATCTGTACGCACCGTGTATGTATTTATATAGATGTACTGTTCACTGTATCTGTATGTACAATATGTATATCTGTACGCACCGTGTATGTATTTATGTAGGTGTACTGTTCACTGTATCTGCATGTGTAATACGTATATCTTTATGCACCGTGTGTATATTTATGTACATGTACTGTTCACTGTACAGCTGTCGGTTTATTTGTAACCGATTCTCCAATAAAATCCAACTCAAATTATCCGTCAGTGTTTGTGTGTGTTAAACAAACCAGCAACAATTACAAGCTACAGTTACGATGCTACAGTAGACACAGTACATACATCGCGTAACAAAATATCAGGTTTGATCAATATGTATGAGACACGGTGCTAGCGAGGTCAAGCACCTTCAATTCTAGACCATTTACGGGTTAAAAACTAGATCATTACGGGTCAACAACTGTGTCTAAATGGTCAATTAAGAACAATGTCAATGTAAAATCAGCTGATTGTATCTCTGCAGGAGGCATGACCTTGATGTCAAGGTCACTTAGCCTCCAAACGGAAAATCCCGGGGTTTCTGACAACGTTGACGTCACTTTGCCTGTGAAAGTAGAATCTGGTGATTTTTTAAGGTATGGTAACGTTTAAGACGTAAATGACGTAACGTTACGTGTTGGTTAGCCTCACTGTTTACATCAGCATTTTATTCCGTGTTTGGCTTTGAATCCAACATGTTGATAGCTCCCAGCATCAGCTACATACAGCTCTATCCATCATCCAGTCCTACACACATCCATATTGGTTTCTCTGCGCCTTTACCTACACACAGCCCGTAAGATGACGGCAACCTAACTCCGGTTTTCTATCCGGCACAAAACAGTAGAATCCTACAGACACATACGTTTTGCTAATTACATGTAAGATGTTCTGAGGCTGTCGCAGTGGACTGAAGAAGTGAAGAGCCTTACGAAGAGAGGAGAGAGCTGGAGACGAGCGGGAGCGGGGGGGGGGGCAGGGATGTCTATTGCCTTATAAAACAGCAGCTTCAGGCTGGGCTCCCTCCACCTCCACCATACTGTGTGATCGTAGTGCATCTTTGACCGTTAAAATGCCGTACACAAAACCTTAAACGTCTTAGGAATCGAATGTGCATGTCTATCGGACTTAGCCCTGTTGCGCCAAGTCAACTTAACAAACAGTGTTATCACTTCTTTATGAGGTTAGGTGACATTTTAGCTACATCGCCATTTCTGCAACAAGATGCCTTATCTGCATCAATTACATAGACATGACAGCACGTATTTCAGTAACTCACTGTGGGGTTCACATCTTGCTCAATAAAATAATTTTGTAGCCAACTGGCAACGTCGACTAACAATATATTATTGCAATAAAAAGTTAGGCAATAAAAAAGCTTAACTGAAACTATTTCTTTGACGTATCAACAAATTTACGTCATCATGGCATGCACCATGACGTCAACTTCACAACGTTTGAACATTTGACGTTACCATCTTTGCAGACGTAAATTTGCACCTGGTAACGTCTATTGCCAAGGAACGGCGGAAGGAAAGGGTTAGTTGGGACTGAGCTGAAGACACCGGTTCCACAAGAGAAACGTACTGCTTCTCTCTGCTCTATTCATCTTCATAGTAAACAAACCACAACAGCCTCCGTCGCCACACGTCGCCCTCCGTCCTCAGCCGTAACCAGATTCTACGTCCCTTCAGTGCGATAAATCAATCGTGCCGCATTGCGTCACCGCCCGTGTTTTTGTTGTTGTCGAGAGTCTGTGTCACTTTTAAATTTTCTTGTCATTTTTGAAGAATTATGTGACGGAAAAGCTATCGTCTTCTCGTACATTTGTCCATTGAATGGAATGTCATTCATGACCCTCATGGGCATGTCTCGTCACCTCAGTGTGACGAGTCGCACCAAGATTGGGTGAGTTCTCTGCCTGTGGTCAAAGTTGAAAACCTCCACAGAAAACCTTTTGGTTGTCAAGGCGGTACATGAAATTAACATTTCTAACGTTATTGTGTCTCATTAGACCAACTCAACACTTAGCTGTCTGCTCAGACAGCAATAAAACACAGAACCACATTTTAACCTGTTCCTCTGCAGCAGAACCGCTGAGAGCATATTGTGCGACACTAATTCACACACGCCTATCTGATGCCCAACGCAAGCAAATATGTAATCAGAGAGCTCAACTTACACCATTTCCTCTGTTCTGTTCTGTAAATGATGTAATTGTCTATCGAATGAGATTCGATAAGACTATGTGGTCTTCTTCCTGAAAAACTGACAAAAATAGAAACCGAGACAAAACGAAACACATGATAACCATCAAAATAGAAACCGAGACAAAACGAAAATGTCTTGTTGCTGTTGCTAAGGATGACGTCAATTCAGCGACGTCATTTGATAGACATACGACGTTGCGCCATGTAACGGCTTTTTTATTTTAAACTTTGACGTTAAAATTTGTATCACACGAAATCACCAGATTCCACCTCTGCGGTGAACGTATCGCCGCCCGGGTTCATACGGTTCATACTCGGCGACGTTACATCTGCCGCTGAGGTAGAATCTGGTGATTTCAGAATTCTTCTTACGCGCACAAGTTGACGTAAAACGTGCACGCAAATATGTAATTAAGCTGTTTGTTCTCCCAGCGGACAGACCCGGTTCATGTCAGACAATAATTGCTTCACGTTATCTCTGGGTTTTATATCCGAATTCAATCAATATTTTATGACAACCAAGACAAATCGTTTTTCCTAAGATAGTACCACGGTTGCCATGAGGGTCTATTTCAAAAAAGTGTCTATTGTATTTAAATTTACTATTTGATCATTGAAGGCATGTCTACCAAATTGATCCGCAAAGGTACCAACCTGTCTTTCTCCCAGCTCTATTGTAACTACTAGGCCCCATTATTGGATCACTGTCCCCATGCACTGTGCGCCTCTTGTTACCACTTTGCCCAGAACATAAACCGAACCAAATAAATGAAACTTGGATGCAACATACTGAAACAATATTGAAAACGTTTCTTGTCTTAATCTACAAAAAAATGTTCCCAAAGCATTAGACGTGTCCAGGTGATGTCACGTCTTCAAATGACATTGTTTATATGTAGAGAATTAATATTAAAAAATTAATATGAAGGGAAAAATTTAAACGGAAAAGATGCCAAAATCTGTCAGACATTTGTTTCTGTAACTTTCAAAAGTGATCGGACTGATGACATTTCTATCGGACATTGTCTACAGGACTGGTGTAAAGTCGAACTCTGACATACCTCAGCAAAATCCTAAGTTCTTCTATTGTGTAACTTCAACTTCAACCATCAACTAGTTGGTACACTTGTGTTTCCATAAATAATGAATCAAGCACTAGATACTATTATATAACCACTATATATAGTCCCTTTACAACCACATGTCCATAAATAATGGATCACGTTCTGGATCCGGATGAAACTAACATGGATGTACTGCCTGACATGTTGTTATCTACGTCCACCCGACATCCGTTATAAAAGGTAACGATATTGTTTATGTATTCAATGGGTATTATTATCCCAGGTGAACTGGTACCCAAATTCAGACCGCCTGGGTCGACGTCTCGTGTACACAGCATCCCCCAAGAATACTTTAAAAGGAACTACTTTCAATCTAATGCAATTTTATCTTTTCGCTGGATTACATCTTCCATCGCTTGATGTACCTTCAGTCTAAAGAATAATTGTCTTTCGAATGAAACTCGCTGAGACTATGTGGTCTTCAGCCTAAACAACAAACCTCCGGTCATCTAAGATGGCGGCACATAATGTCTTAAAATACAATGTTACCACGTTACGACAAGACGCTAGAAACAGTGTTGTCACTTGTATTTGAAAGACAACTAGCAGTTATAATTGCCAACTCGTTAGAACTGCATTTGTCGTGTTGTCCCACAAAGACTTTGCAGAATATTTTCACTTCTCCACGGAAGACTCCGTCGGAATCTAAATCTAATTTGTTCATTACCAAGACAGAACCGACTCTCTTCCACCGACTCTCTTCCGCCGTGTAACAAGCCGCTGTTTTGTATCAATATCAACACCTCACAAGGGTACACCGTATTCCCTCTAATTATAGAACCCTACAACTATGACTCCCACCTCTCTATTTTATGAAAGGAATTAATTGTTTTCTTAGATACATAACCATTGTTCTCGTTTTCATTAATGGGAATAAATTTTTAATGTTGGTCTGTATCAAAAATTGGCCTTGGCACCCGCTCTAATAATTAGGGGAAATACGGAATACGATAACAACTGATAATAAAGGAACGCATGATGTTCCAATATGAATTATCCCGAATTACAAAACCTATTGGCGACCCCTCCAACAGCCCAAATTTCTTTCATTTTCATAGGGTTTTGGAGGAAAATATTAAAAGGCGCCCCCTCAAACCACCTGAAAGTGCTGGGGCTCCCCCTCCAACGAGAAATCCTGGATCCGTCTCTGTATACCTACATCAATTGTAAAGGCACATTCGGTTGCTGTGGATAAAATGCAACAAAACGAAAAGAACTGTACTCATCAATAAATTGACAAAATGGCACCCGTGTGGAATATTTTGGTGGGATTTTTTCTTATTTCTATGACAGTACAACAGAATTTGTTATCCGACAAATTGAAAGTCCATAGCCAAGAACCTAAATGTTCGAAAATATACGTTTGCTACGTTTTCATGATTGCCAGATACCATCCCGATTGCCACAGATACCATCCATCCATATTATTGATTGATTTTAATAATTCCATCGCTGAACTCAATTACCATAAACCGTTCTGGATCTGCTATATATTAATGTATCCTCGTCCCCACAATGCACAACAAATCCGCAATAAACAGCCTTTTATTTCACCATCCACCACTATAATATTCTTCCATAAAAGCGACCGGTTACAGTCCAATTCCAGAAGCCACTTGAAGCTGTCTCCTCAATGTTAGGCCACACCTTTTGTATTTGCTGCGTTACATTCCCCGTCGCTCTCAAAATCGAATAATCTAATCACTAAGCCGGGCCATGGTCCTCAGTCCACACACAAACCTATGACGTAGATGGTGACGTGACGCAACGTGACGTAACTTTGGGGTAGGGGTTTCCTGCTGGGTTCCCAACGGGTTTTACTAGTTGTCCTAAAAAATGAATCTGAGGTCAAATAACACAGAATGATAACTTTCCATCGTCTCATAGAATAGTCTAGGGTAAAATTGAATTAAGTCCTCTTTCATTTTAGTTTTAATGACTGCCGATCTTCCTTCAAAGAGATGTAATCCAACAAATAAAATAGTCGGGCCTTATCCAGATTCTCCGGTAATGGAATGTAAACCAACAAATAAACAGTCTGGCCTCATCCAGATTGTCCCGTAACGAGATGTAAACCAACAAATAAACAGTCTGGCCTCATCCAGATTGTCCCGTAATGGAACCGGTTCTTGTTACTTGATCAGCATCAGTAGAACGCCCCTTCCGCGTAAAATCGATTCGCTTCTTTACCTCGAAATACAGGGAGGTTAAGCACCACGACGTTTCCACCACAAAACGTCAACAGATTCCACGCTGAGTCTTTGACGTCATAATTTAGGTGTCTGCATCTTACAACTCCTGAATTTTATGTCAACTTAGGGAACATCTGAAAACAACATGTGCTTTGGGAACGCAAACAAGCACAGCGTGAAAGTCTATTGTTCCTTATGTTTTAATTGTCTGTTTCATTTTTATGGAAAGAAACATTCAGTCACCAGGTTACATATCAGCAGGTAATGTGAAGATGACGTCATGTTGCCCGTCCGGATAGAATCTGGTAACATGACGTTATGTCAGAGACGTAAAACGTAACGTGACGTGACGTTAGCCTGGTATACAACGTGAGAATACATCGTCAAGTGTTTGCAGTAGAGAGTGGCACGGCTCTGTGATAACATTAAATCACGCGGGTCGCTTCCCTAATACACATCTACATACACAACCACGAGCGCCCACTCCTGTTTAAGTAACGAGCAATTCCTCACAGAATCCTCTTACTGGGGACATACTGGTAATTTCTAAATTAAACTATCTGCGGGGAAGTATGAGTACTGTTTCCTTGTGGATTCATCAAAGGAACAAAGGTCCCCATTCCTTTACACAGAATTCCCTTACTGGGCATACAATGTAAATTCCTTAATTGAATGTTTATCTCCCAAATGTAGAACAAATAATTAACATGAACCATAAAATCATCCAGGGCTCTGGAATGGTCCTTTGTAACATCTCTTTAATTAACATAAGTACAACCGTGAGACCCTTGCTGCACTGATCTGTCGGTCTGTGGTGACCGCCACATGATGGTCGATGATGACCTGAGCCCTCACACAGATCAGTAAATACAATCACACTGTCAGATTACAAGTAGCGGATCCACCCGTTTCCGTTAAAATATACCGTATTTACCAGAATTGGGGAACCCTCTCTAATGGAGGCACCCCCACCTTTTTGAGACAGAATTAATTAAGCAATTTCTGGTTTAACACACATTTATGGTCATTCTTTGTCAATATTTTGTAAAGAAGTCATAAAAGTTAACTCAATATAACAGCTAATCTGTTAATACATGTCGATTTTATTTTCAGCCATGAATAAAATTTTTTGATTTTTAAGAGGCACCCTATGAGAATTTATCCTTGGCACCGGATGCTTCAATTCGGCTAAATACGGTATTTCAAAAAAGATGGCCATAAGTACAACTGAGTATTTCTCCCAACCGAACGAACCCACTCCCTCTCAAAACAAATTTCTGGATCCGTCACATAGTAACAAATTCACCATGTGTTTTCCGACTATTTGCTAACTCGTGATCCAGTGGGCGCCACTACAGTGGTACTTAACATAATGACATGCGATAACGACTCGTGATCCAGTGGGCGCCACTACAGTGGTACTTAACATTATGACATGCGATAATGACTCGTGATCCAGTGGGCGCCACTACAGTGGTACTTAACACTATGACATGCAATAACGACTCGCTGAGCGGTTCGTTTTGGTTCATTATATCATTAGATGACCTCGTGACGGTTTATTTATGTCACTGATGCCGACAGTTTAAACTCATGTACCGTATTTGTCGTGACTGACTTGCGAAACTTTTTTGAACCGATTTACAGAACTTTTTGTCATCATACGGACCATTTTGGTCATTTTATGCAGTTTATCTCATTTTTATGTCAGCAACATGTAAAAAATGTTCAAATCTCTTTAGTTTGTGAAACTGCAACAGAGGTTTACCATTGGAAGTGCTATATTTGTCACTTCCCTTCAAGTACTATGGAAAATGACGCCAAATCTGGTTTGTCAGAAATTGGTCAAAGGTATTTTGTAAACAAGGTGCACCCCTAAAATTAACTCTTTGCGCAGTGTGCCACGTTTGCGACATATACGGTATTCTACATTTTGATGAAAACAATTAATGTAAACCAATCAGCTGTCCTCAGATATTTATTGACATTCACAGGTCTCGACATTAACGAAATTTTGTGTCCGACAAAATGACGGACAAAATGTCACTATTGTCCGTCAGTTACTCACTTGTACTCTACTGGTTTAACTTGAAAACTTTTGTCCATCTTTTAGACGGACACTTTTCAAAAAAATGTTCGTCACAAATTTTTGTCCGTTTTTGGCGGAAAGAAATTTAGGGTGAAGCATGCGTTCATCGCTCTAAATCGAGTCACTTGAGGCCAATTCAGATGTCACCCTAAAAAAAAACAACCATGAAAAAGTATATTTGAATTTCTAGACTAAATATACACTAACCGAACTCATTTCTTGGCAATTTAGGCTTTTTTTATTTAATTGTTTGGATTACATTTCCCGCCGCACTTTGAAATCGGGATTTCAAAAAAAAAAAA
>JBCAUI010235415.1:0-16428 GCA_038406195.1 Haplosyllis anthogorgicola
TTACTGCAGTGGTTGGTTCAATATTTTGTGTGCAATTGGTTTCATTTTTCTGATTCTCTGTATGTGTGTAACACTTGTAGGTACACCCCTTCTCGTTTTCAAGTTCATACATAAAATTGTATGTTTCTAATGGATCTTCATACAATCCATATTCTGTGTTATTATTTAGGGATGTGTAAATATCACTCAATTGAGGCTCAAAGTCTATATTGTCACCTACATTTTCATTTTCTGTGAAGTGTTGGTATACAAAAATCATTTTGTCAACATGTTCACTTTGGTCATTTGTGATATGATTGTACAATCTTGCATTATCTTTGATTTCTTGTATGCATTCTTTCTCTTTAGCATCATGTTCTATATTTTGTGTTTCTGGGGTAGGAGTCCCATTGATGCTATGGGGCTCCCTTAAGTTAAATTTGCTTGAGTGTTCTGGTCCCCTGCTATGCCCATTTTGTTGCAAAGGTCATTTATTGTTTGTTTTGCATAGAGGCAATAACATTTGTAGTGCCCCTGTCAGTTACATAATGTGCACATATGACCTTGCTCTTGTGCACCCTGTTGGATTAGGGGTTGAGGCTGTGGGGGTTGTTGCTGTCAAGTCACAGGTGTGTTGGTATATGCCTGCCCCTGCTGATTGTGATTATATTTGAGGCTGTTGATAGTACTGTTGGTTGTACTGATTGTTATCATCATAGTACCCTTGGTCTTGATGATATTGTCTGTGGCCTGAGGCCTCAGCCATGTCCCCTTCCTTGGCCCTTGCTTCTGCCATGACCACCATGCCAGTGGCCTATTCTCTTTGACTAAATTCCTCTTGGTAGGGTTATACTCTCTACCTCTACCTTGACCGCCCCTTTGTCTTGGAAAATAATTTCCTCTTTGGCCCCTGAATCCTCTTGATCTATTACTACCATGGTCCCTTTGATTAGAGTATTAGTTGTGGTAGTTTTCATCCTTATAGTAATCATTGTTATTGCCCTGACTATTGCAGGCATGGTGTGGTTGGACTGATCTGCCTTTTTTGGAGTGATTGCCTTTTGGTAATAACTTTTTGTGATTTCGGCTTCAATTTGTAATTGTTCTAAGTGGGCTAAACATGTTGGTTGGCTTATTGTTGGTTGAGGTTTATATATGTGTGTTAATTGCCTGGCTGTTGACATATCTTTGGCATTTAGCAGACCTGCCTCAATCTGTGGAGGCATACTTTCTTTGAAGTTTTGTAGTATTTGTGTATCAGACATTTTTAATAGTTTGCCTAAGATTTTACATCTTCTGCAAATTTGCTAATGTCCTCTTTGGCTGGGTCAAATGCTAGTCTGTTCCAAGAGGAAATTTGTTGTTTATGTGTCCTACTGTGTTTGTTAAATCTGCTTAGAAATGCATTTCCCAGTTCTTGTAAACTGGTTTTGGTTTTACTGACTTGATCAAACCAAACCCGTGCCATGTCTAACATTATTAGTCCAAACATTTCTAATTGTTCTTCAAAAGTTGTAATTGTTCCTGCTTTTTCATGGAATTGGCAATAGTTCATAAATTCTAGCCATTTAGTGTGCCTATCTTCAGGTTTTGAACCATTATAGGTTTTTGGGATGAGGAACATTTTGCTTGCAGGTTTTGCTTTGTTTTGTATATTGTTTTGATTGCATAGAATTTGTACAATCTGAGTGAAGCTATCTTTGAGCTTCTCATCTAGTTCTCTCAGCATTTTTGTGAGCTTCTTGCTTGGCCCTCTGTTGGTCCATTCTATGCTTATATTGGGCTGCCATTTCCCCTGGTAGTTGAGCATTGTCATTACTTTCTGCATTTTCTTCATCACCTACTAACAAGGGGACCAGGTTGGCAGGCCCTGCAACCATCATTATATGAGCTTTAGGGGAACTCACTTCTGGCTTTTGTTGATTACTAGCCCTGCAGGTAAATTGTAATTTCTTTGCCATTGCAATTTTGGCTTGATTGCCCTTTTCCATTTGTAGAGCTTTCTGCACCTTTTCTTTTAATCTATCAATTTTTGTGTGATGTGCTGCTATTCTATTGGCAGAAGCTTGAGAGTGGTCAGATCTACTCTTTAAGGTATCACGGCTATCTGTCAATGTCTTTAATTGTCTAGTTATTCTATCAATTGTGTCACCACCTGTTTTTTCTAGCTTTGGCATTCTCCTTTTCTTTAGCTTGCAGTTCTTTTTCTTTTTCTAAAAGAATTCTTTTAAATTTTGCTTCCTGAGCCTTGATTAATGCATGCATCTTGGCCTCATGTTTTTCCTTTTGTGCCCTGAAATCTTTAGAAAGAGTTTTGTGAATTGCCACAGTGGCTTGTTGTTGTGAAGCTAGAGCTTTCTTTAGAGTTTCACCTCATCTTGATTTGGTGCCATTGTTGTGGGAGTTTGTGGTATCTTAGGTGTTTTCACCCTAGCCCCCTTTTTTGATGAATCTTCATTGTCTGTTTGGTCAGGTTTTGTATTCCCTTCTGGTTCTGGAATCTCCTGTTTACTTGTTAGAACTGAAATTTCATTATTAGTATTGCCTTTTGAAGTGGGGGTAGCAGTTTCCAGAGTGGAAGCTGCATTGGGCTGCATTAAAGTAGAATTATGTGAGGCATTAGAATTGATGTGTTCGTTGTCTTGTTCAATGAGTGTGTCTTCATCCTCTAGTGAGCTGTCCCCAGGTTCTACATCCTCTTCTTCATTATAGTCTACCCAATCATCCTCTTCATCTATATTCTCTTCTGCTATTTCTTTTAGTTATTCTGGGAAGTCATCACTTATATTATTTTGTTCATAATCCTGTGACAAAGCATTGCTTTGGTCATAATGTGTATTACTATTATAGTGAGTATTACTATACCTGGACTGAGTGCAGTTGCACCATCTCTTGTTGTTTCTCAGTGTTGACAAGCCCGAGTAAACCGTGAGGCATGGGCACCAGACATGTTCTGCTCCTGCCAGTATAATGTTCTGTTTGGGTGAGGATGGGCATGCAGGAGGAACCAGAGGTGTATACATGGCATTTAATTCCACATCCCAATCCTCCTTTCTGGTAGGTGTTCAGTTGGGACTCTGTCACCCCAATCTTCTTCTTCTGCTGGAGCTTGCTGTCTGGGTGAGATTGCATTCAAAGGGTCCCAGTCTTTTTCCTCTTCTTCTTCTTGCACTAATTCTGGTGCTTGAGAAAGTCTATTGTCATTTAACTGTGCAGTAACAGTTGGTGTTGGTCTTTCTTGCTCTGTGTCAGGTTTTTCTTTGGCAATCACTGGTATAAGATTGTTTACAAGTGCAGGTTGAGGTGCAGTATCAGAAGGGTCTTCCCCATAATCTGTGAAGTTGTCCTCTGAAGGATCTACATCTAGTGTGACAATATCTTCTTGGTGCACTGAATTTGTTTCATGAGTAGGCTCAATTTTGGTGTCTTCTGGACCTTGATGGTGTCAGCTAGTGAAAATTCCAAGGTGCTTTGCAAATCTGAGTTTAGATTTGCCTTGGATCTCTTCTGTGCATATTTCAATATTATCTTTGAATGACAATCAGTTATTTCTGTCAGTTCACTCTTTAGAGTAGCAGTTTCTTGCTTTATGTTTTCCAGCTCAGTCTGGATTGTACCTTGTCGGTATGATTCTGTCAAACTTTGTACATCTTTACTGCACTTAGTATGTAGTCTAGCTAAGGTGACTATCAGATTACGATACTGCCTGCTTTGGCTTTTAATAATATTACATAAGTGTTGAATGGAAGCTAAGTAACTTTTGGATAATACCTTATTGATTATCTGATCGATTTCCTTTTTGTCTATAATCTGTATGTTGGTGTAATATTTTATGGTTGAGTGGAGTTCTGCACCTAAAGTAGTAGCACCTAGTAGTGGTTTGTCATCTTTGATACCATCTACTGCATCAATGATTTGTAGGAATTGTTTGTTGGAAAGATGGTCTGGGTTGTATCTGCCCCTTCTGTCTTGTAGGGATTTTTTGCAGTAATTCTCTGATGTTTTTCTTTGTTCCTCTTGTTCTCTTTCTAACTTTTCTCTTTCTTGTATCCATCTGGCCAAAATACAGTGAATAGGAGTCTGGGGTGAAATCCTGGTCCTGTGTCAGTGTCTTGGTAAGGCTGGGTGTTTGTGGAGGAAACTTTAATCTACTTTTGCCTTGGACTGGTTGTACTTTACGATTGTGGGTTGCTCTAAATCTATTCACCTTGTTAATTGTCTCTAGAGTGGTTATGAAGGCATCCCATTGATCTTTATGGTAAAAGGTTTGATGTAAATCAGTGATAAAATAGATTGTTTGGTATACCTGTATAATTTGCAACCACACTTTTCGATGAAAGTTGATCTGAAAGTATTTTCTATATGGTCTGAATAGTAGTCCAGCTGCCACTCCAGCAAGTGTCCAATATGTTATCCAAATTGTCCATAGTAATGTTATTGCACAATAGAATTTTGTGTGGTACCAAGTTGAATCTTTTAATATATGTAAGTAAAAGTAGGATGTAGGATTAATATCCATTTGTCCATTTTTGCAATTGTGAAATTTTGCCTCAGCTTGTGCCAGTAGATTAGCTTAAAACTTTCAATATGTCATCAGCAAATGCCGGTAAATTTCTCTAAATTTGTTTCTATTAGTTTTTGTCCATGTAGTTATTTCATTTTCTTACCATAAAAAATTAATATATTTTCGATCCTAAAATGTTCTTAGGCTAGGACCTCCATGTAGTAAGTAGCTAAGCCTAGGTTGCGTGTGACTGGCTGTCTAGCCTGCTACGTACTGCTTAGTAGGTGTTACCCCTCTGGTACCCTGGGCTCTAATGCCCTCTCTGCCTAGTTGCTGCTGTTAGCTAGGGGTGTTAGGGGCGGAGCTTACGTGCGTAGCCCGTAATATCCTCGGCAATTTGTAGAACAATAGAATTTTTCAAAGATTTTTTTGCGGAACATAATAAGCTGTTTCGCAATTTTCAATTCAAATAACTTAATATGAAAAAGACTAGTTTTTGGGACACTATCCAAAATCAACAATTGAAGTCAACCAGTCTTCTGTGGATTGGCTAAGTCAGATCAAAGCGTAGACGTTACCAGTGAATTTAACGATTGTGATAACAAGACAGACTGCGACAATGAATCTGTAATTCAGAGACTGTAATTCAGAGACTGAGTTAGCTGACCTTCGGTTTCTTTTGCTTCTGTAAAAATAACAATAATAATCATCGGCAGTGGAGAGTTTCGTATAAATTTACTTACTTTATTTCCCTATCTATCAGATTTGACAGGCAAATTTTTACTGAAATTATAAATTTTGCCAAAGCTCGAAAACCAGTCCCTTAATAACTTTTCAGTAACTTAATTTGGCTAAAGATTTTCTTGCACCAATAAAAGTAAAACTTTCTCTTGCAAATCTGCCAGATTAGGCGGCAGGGATAAAACGACGTTTTAATGACGTTTGAAATAACAATTTCGTACTATTATTTTGCTCAAACGTATGTGGTTGTATCTATTACACAAATAATGACCACCATTTTCTTCCATGTGTGAAATATTTTTGCAATTTCTTTGGCTCTGAGCAACGTGTTTTATATTGCAATGTGCAAATAAGTCTTTGTATAGTGGCAAGACAGACATTACAAATATCAAAAGTTTATGTGGTATTACCAAACTATACATGCTGGAAAAATAACCAGTACCCAACCGCAAATAAGCCAAATGCGGCGGGAAAGAGAAACCGAGACGCGTAGTCAATACTGTATCCGCTTTTACAAAATCTTCCACAACACGACCTTTTCTGACGATCAAGACAAAGGTTTTGATTGGTCGACATGGCCGGAAGTGCTGGAACTAACATCGCCATGGACAATCCCCGACGTAAACTAGATTCTGCGTCTCCTCCTGCACTGTGTGGGCTATTCGCAGGCTGAAAATAGAAAGATAGAAAGATTCTTCATTCGTAGAGTGTAATTTTCATTGACAGATGTAGGGAAGAACAAGAGGGGTGGCCCCATCCCATACGCCCCAACCTTTCTTGATTTTATGGCTGTCAATACCGTAAATCATATCAGAACTTTAACTCTGTACCTCAAGAGAGCTACCTCATGTACCCTAATGTACACAATTGGCCCTATTTTACGATATGTTACGGAAAAATATTCATCTTTTTACACATTGCCATTCGAATAAGGCTATGGTAACAGTGTAACAAGTTAGTTTGAGCATCGCAATTAGACAGACAGACAGACAGTTGTTAGGAGACAAAAGCTGCATCTTACCTGAACAGGATTTCCATTTGCAATACTATTTTTTATGGCTTCGGAGCCATGCACGTTAGGCACTGTGTTATTAGGTTTTGACGGACTGCTGTTTATATGCCGTGCTCTGAGCCCTTCCTCCAGGAGGGTTGCCGCTGCAGGCTGCTCTGGCTTTGGCTCGTCCTGCAGGTAAACCTCCTGCTCCTCTCCCTGGTCGTTCACTATTACCAGTCCAGTGCCCTGCCTCCTCTTCGCCATTTTCTGCAACATTATAAAAAGAACAGTTGACAAAGAGAACAATAGTGTGGCGGGGGGGGGGGGAGGGATAGGGAATCGTCTGTGCCAACGAGGCTCTTCCTGTTACCCAACCAGCAGCTGTTATCGTAAATACTCAAACTCAGCTAGCTTCAAGTAGCTAATGGAAGTGACTGAAAAACACTGAACCTGAAGCTAGGAATTCAGGAGACTCAATTTCCAAACATCAAAAATCCGGGCTCCAAGGCCAGATAACAAATAAACCAGCGCTGGTTGTTCCTGCAATAGAATTTCCAACCCTGCTACATGTTTAAAATCGTACAAAATTAGTTGTAGGTCATGAAAATCATGTAGATTTGACGCTATCATTTAATCGCGAAAATGTATCTTTGTGACCGGATTGGTGAATGTAATAACGTACTATGTACAATCAACTACCACGCTCTTTCCCACTGTTCGGCTAATCTCGAATTGACAAGTCATCCTAATCATCACACACAGAACAGTAAAGTGTAGGAGAGAAAAGTACAATTGCAAGTAAATCCCTTCGCTTGGCTAAACTTTTCTCTTCATACAGACTAAATGCATTTATTTAATACAACAGGTTACAGAGACAAATTTTCTTTTACGCAGGCTTTCTTTTCAAGCAACTTTTACTGTAGTTCATTTTAGGCTGAGTTTTGATTGTGATAGCTAACTACACTGAAAGTGAAGCTACAGTGAACATATTTCTAAATTTCAATTCCTAATGTATCAAGGGGGTGCTACCTTATGAATTAAATTTCCCTGTTTTATTAGACAAAATCGGCCAAATTGACAACCAAATTCAACCTGTTGCTAGTAGCCAATGTAAGAGACTTAAAATATGAATAATTTATGTCCGTTACTATTTGTAAAATTTTTACAATTTGGTCAACAACAGTAGGTAATGTAGCACATGATTTTGAAAAAAAACCCACCAAACATTTAGAATACCTGATCCATGACGTTGACTGCTGCGTACTCAAGGAATGCGGCGAATACAAAGAGGAGGCAGGCGACCATCCAGACGTCTATGGCCTTGATGTAACTAACGGACGGCAGGGTTTGTAATAAGTACGTCGTCTGTGTCGTAACGGTTAATACTGTGAGTAGACCTATTGTAGTGCGAGCCGGTACTGCCTAGAATACGAAAAATACAGACTACTGAATAAAGTAGCATACAAGATTAATAACGTACAATCACTTGCCTCATAAGGTTAAAAAATGTTGAGTTCCTTTCTTCTCGAAGAGTTCATTTAGACCGTATTTGGTTACATCAGTGAAAGAAAATGTCGTTACAAAACACCCACTGGGTTTTCACTCTATTGGGTTTTGGGACTAGAATATACCGCCCTCTATGCATGCTCCATAGGGCATCAACGGAAATTCTCGATATTGCGATAACATTCAGACCGCGCTTCTTCAAAAACAAATACATTGGGTCATCTCTATTGATTCCTTTCTTTTGGGCCTCGAAACGTTCCACAATAAATTGCCTAAAAACTCTTCTTTTAAATTGTCATTGATGAAGATATTTGTACAATATGCTAAAGAATTACACAGAAATCGTATCTGTTGTGTGCATAAGTGTATATAAGGTTAGCTCGTATTAGGTGCCGTGTTAAGCCGGGGTTTTTTTTGTGTGCTGATCGTGTTACAAATTGCAGAGGTCCTTTTCCTGGGATGATCTTCTAACGGTATGTTTCTTACGTTACATTTTTACTGCTCGCTGTTGCCAAAATTATGGTCAACAAGATGACCATGTGTAAAAATATAATTATTCTCCAACTGTATATCCTTCCAGAGACGCCAACTGTCAGGCATTCCGCGTGAGTCTCACACTTTTGAGACTCTGGCACGGAAAGAATGAAAGCAACTAAAACGCCTTCCAATCAAAGGCCGAACCGCCTGCTTTGCAAATAGTCATTTCAACGCAAATAGTAACTAAAATGAAAATAATTATTAAAACATGAAAAAATTACAAAAATCTAAATTTTTACCTTCAAATGACCTTGACCTTTAAATGACCCTGACCTATATTTTGACCTTGGCTCCATTTACTTGTCTCAAACATCATAGCATATTATATTAGTAGACAACACAAAAATTTTGGACACTTTTTATTACTGTGACCTTGAACTTGACCCTATGATCTTGATACTCAAACTTAACCTAGATATTATGATGATGTATCATCATACCAAAAATGAAGTTTCCAGGTCAAGCAGTTCAAAAGTTATAGCCCAGACAGACACACAGACACACACACACACACACACACAGACACACACACAGACACGACTGAAAACATTACCTTCCCCCATACGCGGGCGGTAATAATTTGCCATTTTATTCCTCATGAAAACATTAACCTTCAATTGATATATATTCATTCTTGTCTGAAACCATCACAGATCACAAATCAATTATAATATTTTTGTTTGAAGTACTGTAATTAACTAAATCAGTTTGTCTCACGCATTTGCACCACCCAAATGCATGAGATCTCACGCATTTTAACTCTCGTAGGTTGGCATCTCTGTCCTTCCCGTATTTGTGTCATATACCGATATTTTACTGGATTTAAGAGATAAAACATTTGGTTTCTTACAATAAGTATGGTATACCTCCTTATTAATTAACAATTCATTGTAAATACTTGTCTTGTAGATCTAGGAAACACTATCCTACTGTTTGTTACAGTGTCCTATTGAACCTTTGTCATTTCCTATTTAATTAGTTGTTCCTATTGAACTATGTGAAACCCTATATCTTGTTTACACAAATATAAAGGATTCACACCTATTGATTATCTATACGCACTCCTTTGCAAATAACTTGTAGACTCTTTGCGCTGTATGTACCTGTATGTATGTTGAGTACCTGTATGTATGTTGGTCCACATCCTGGTTTGATTCATATTATGTCTATCTATTTAAAGGGTGACAAAAATATTGAACTGGTAAGTCGTTTCTGGGTTTTGAAATACCGATTAGAAAACTAACCGAACTTTTCTCAGAATATGTCGTGGGATTTGAACTGTTGATAAACTCACCCCTACATCATTTTTATAATATGCAAATGGACTCTGTGATATGCTAAGATTTTGATCGTTGATAATGTAAGGTAAAAACCTTTGGCCATTACTGTTGCATTGTATTTGTTGTATTGAACTGCTTACCTTGGCGTCAATCCAGAAGGAGACCCACGACATCATAACGGATAGTACAGAAGGTATGTACGTGTTCACCAAGAAGATACCAACTCTCCTCGCTATGTTTATTGTTGCTTTAAGGCACGGAAAATCACCTGTACGGAAAGAAAAGCATAAAAAGGAACAGATAGACAATTGGACCGACCTTGGTTAAAAAGGAATAAGTTTCGTAGACACCAAAATTAAAATACAAGCTTAAGAAAACAAGAAATGTAATTATAACTATTACTGTTAAAAACATCAAATTAAAATTACCAGCATGGTAAACATGCTGATTCAAGAGAGAAGTCAAAATAGATTTCCTTAAAAGATGCAGTGCGCCACCTAATGTTGGCGTATAAAATCGACAAAACTGTGTGCGTGACACGCGCCTATGACACAACACTTTCGATCCATCCTGTTATAAATAAACGGATCACTCAGGACACTTGATGAATGAGATTGTACTTTATTGACGTTAGTGTACATTTTACTGTCTACATCTGATGTCATTATCTATTGTCCCATTTGATGATTACATTATGTACTCACTAATATCAGGATGCTGAGAACTATACTCCCACATCCAGCTCACCTGAGCTAGAACCTATTTAGTAGAAGGTGTAAACTATATAAGGGAGAGGAACCTTTGCACGGCTCTCTTTCCTGGGTGGTAAGTCTTAGGGACAACAATGATATAGGATTACTATCAGTGTATAGATGTTGTGTGATAAGAATAAAAGGAACTAGTTCCAACAAAAATACGGTGATAGTTCAAGTCCTCTCTATGCTTTTGTGTTTGAGTCTGACCCAAAAATATAACATGGGGGCTCATCTGGGATTCCTTCAATAAGGAATAGAACCACAGCATGGATATACCTGAGGACAATATTCCAGAATTTACACACCTGGAGGCCTCTGAAACCCTAGCCTTACTAGAACAAAACCCAACTGAAGACAAAACCTCAGACCTGGACTTACCCTCAGTAGGATCCAAAGTCACTGATGAAGAATTATCCCTTCTGGATAAGCTATTACACACAGATACTGATACATCCTGCTCAGACCTATATTTGACAGCCACTGAGCAAAGAGAATCAGACTCCCAGGGAAGCTGCCAGGAAGGTGCCCATAGCAGTACAGAGGACAGCACTGTATTAGAAAGCTCACCTGAACCAACACCAATTACTTCAGATAGAGCAGCTTCACTCAATTTAGCCACTAAGCCCATACCAGTACCACAGCCAACAAGGCCCATCAAGAATCCAACCTACAGACCTAGTACACCCCCTCCGTAACCACCCAGTGCCAACTCCTATCACCCCAGCCCCCCTTCTCCATCTGAAGAGAAACCAAACCCAGAAAATAAACTGGCCAAGGGAGGAGATGAAGAGTGTAAAACACCTTTACCATCTTCCCCAAAATAAAGGTCTAGGCCCTGGAGACATTGGAGAGGCACTAGATCCTGTGTTGGGCCCATCCCCCTTTACCCTCATGACAGACCTCAAAGGTGGTGTACTGTCATCCCCTGGCCTGGAGAACAAGTCCAGGCCCTTCTCTAAAGGAAGGTGTAAGATTCTCCCCAAGGGTGATAAGACCCCCTTCACCAACTGGTGATGATCACTAACACAAATCAAGTGACTCTGAAGTAGATTTTAAAGTAAGTGGGGAAAAAGACAAACCTGGACACAATGCTGATTCAATGTCTGGAGCTTCATACCAATCGGCATCCCTGAGCCTTGACTGAGGCAACCACCCCAGTGACCATGAGGCAGAAGAGGGAGAAGAAGCCCCTGTAGATCCTGCCATGGCAGCTGAGGAATTGAAAGATGCCATCAACGAGGCCTTTAAATATGCCAAGGGCCATGGTGTCACTCTTCCCCAGTTCAGCAGCAAGAAGGGAGAGAAACCTGAAGACCATATATTGAAGTTTGATGACTATTGTGATGAGGGTGTCATGGCAAACAAAGACAAAATAGCTCAATTTCAGTGAACATTGAATGGAAAAGCAAGAATAACAACAACACCCTCCCCAGTACCCCAGAGGACCATAAATATAGGCCCACCACAGGGGCAGGTGAAGAGGACAAAAAGAAAACCTTAGAATATAGATTCCTCCAAAGATTCTCTACCAAAGGTCACACTCCAGAAGCCTTGTATTCTGAGTGGCAGAACCTCAAGTTTGACCCTGTGACAGATGACATAGAAGAATTTATCACTGATGTTAAGAGCCTTGGTATGGCTCTTGGCTACCTGGAAGGAGCATGGGTGATGGCCGTTAAAAACTGTATGCCTCTGCAATTGTTCATGATGTGCATGAATTACACCACCCTAGTCGACCTGCAAGAAGTCTTGGTGAAGTTATTTGCAAATCCCAAGATGAAACAGAGTTTTGGGAGCAAACAGCATCAACAGCATCGGCATTCATGGTGGCCTCATGCCAGGATGTCTGACACACCAGGAAGATGGATTTAGGTGAGTTAACATCAAAAATTAATTCTTTGGAGGTATCGATGCACAAAATGTCAGTAGCAGACCCTGCAATAGACAGGTCTGTTTTAAACCAGAAGTGACACCTCCCCGCAGATGAGGAGGCCAGCAGGGAGGCTGCTACAGCCCAAATCAAAGCTGCCAAGGTGAGTACAACCCACAGTGGCAGAAGTACCAAGACAGATCTCAGGGGAACAGAAACAACCCAAGAGGGGTACTTTCTGAGGCAGAGGACATGGGCAGGGCCACTTTGACAACAGCCCCAATGTCTGCTGACCTCAGGTAGCAAGTTGGACCTTTGATAAGGATGAACTTAGGTGACATTATAGTAAGGAAATAGGGTATTTTATCAAGAATTATATCAAGAGAATACAAGAGTAAGAAAGACAGGCAAAGATGTGTATGATGACTCCTTTGGATGATCAAAATAACGGTGAGTATTATGCCTATGATGATTATGAGGAAGATCTGCAACCAGAAAAGTTAAACAATTAGTGGGGTTGGAGGAAAGCACCACTCCATCTCCTGATGTTAAGTACATTCCACATGAAAACTTGTATTTAACCTCAGAAGCTGCACAACATGTTTATTCTGCAATATGTAATGACAAACAGATTACTCCTCTATATCTGACAGACAATCAAATTAAATTAGATCCAATTGATCATGACAATCCCTTGTCCAAAGTGTTTTACATGGAGAATGATATGCAGCTTCAACAAGAACCATTGCGACAGATGAGAGAGGCCAAATTAACATGGTCCCTACTCTGTACTGAACCTAAATATGCAGCTAGAAATATTCAAAGCCCCTTTTCAACAATGAATCATAGCAAATTATTTTGCTCTTTTGACCAAGTACAGCAGAGTGAAATACATGCAGATAAGGTGTATTACACAGACAATGAGAAGTTTGAGGCAGTATGTCCAGTGCTGAGGTACTGAAATACTTTTGATGAGGTTCTGGATGTCTCCACTACCTACCTGGGTAGCTTTTGCAACCCAGCTGCAGGTAGAACATTCACTTTTGCAAACAGTATCCCAACAGACAGTAGAGGCACCATGCTAGGATACCTCTATGATGAAACAAATATGTCAATACTTTTTGATAATGGTGTTTCAAAAAGTTTATTGAATGTAAAATTTTACAAACCTGTCCCATCCTGCAAGAGCTACCAAGATTCACCACCAAGTGCCCCGTGATACAGATGGGCAATAGTGAGATGGTACCTGCACTGTTTATAATACTGGTCACTTTCATGGCTCATGGCCATGTGTTTGAAATATTCACCATGGTGTGTGAGCTGGAAGATCATCTGCAATTAGTCTGGGGAAATAAGAGTATCACTGAGACTGAAGAGATAATCAATTCCAGGTACCTATGACTTTTTGTGTAGATCTGCCCCTATCTTCCCATATGACAATGTAGAAGTCCCAACAGGGGAGAAAGCATATGTCAAGGTGGAGGTTACATATAAGAACCACCTTTCTGGATGGGGGATAGCCAAAATGTTTGTCAGGCAATCTACCTGTACCTTGAAAGTATGGTTTGAGAATAACATGAGCGTCCTGGAGTTCAGCAATAAAGGTAAGAAGGTTGCCTCTCTCAGACATGCCAATAGTGTGGGTATATTAGATCTATGTTCTATGGGGTACTTCAAGGTAAGCCATGTGAAACTGTTGACAATGGAAGGGAAACATTTCTCTTTTCACCATTACAGTCAGTTTAAAACCCCCCATCAAGCCACTGAGCTGGGGGTCTGCTGCCAGATTACCTCTGGAAGACCCAGTGACACTGTCCTGGACAGCACCTTGGGGAACCAAAAAAGAAATACTGATCCCTATCCTTGGCTCAGTGCGGATGACCCTAGGCAATTCCAGACCAATTCCCAAATTGGTGCATTGGTGCTCACTCAAAAGAGAAAGCTAAGTTGATGCAATTGGTGCTGAGGTACCGAAATGCTTTTAGCCTAAGGGACAAAATAGGTGCTTGTCCAAATCTCAAAGCAGACATCAAGGTAATAGATGACTCCCCATTCTTTGTATGCCCCTTTCCCACCAATGAGGCTGATAAGCCCTTCATGGACAGTCAGATGGAATGTCTGGTGGCCTTGGAGATCCTGTCTAAAAACAGCACTAACTACACTTCCCCTGTGGTACTAATAACACAAAAACTGACCAATGAGAAGACACCTTTCATTGATTTCCGCTAAAGACTCATATACTCTGAAGGAACACTTCTATTCCCCTCATGAGCGATGTTTTAAACATTCTGGGAAACTCAAATTGTGAAGTGATTAGCTGCATGGACATTAAGGATCCTACCACAGTATACCTATAACTGAAAGGAGTAAGGAATTTTGTGGCATCCTACCCTATTTTGGGAGCCCCATCTACCAGTTTGAGGTCCTCCCTATGGGCATTGCTTGTGCTCCCCAAATTTGGATGGACTACATAACCCTGATTTTGGGTGATTTACAGTTTTCCAATAAGTATCTCACCATAATGGATGACCTGCTGATACACAGCTCCAAACATGACCACAGGATGCTGCTAGAACATCTGTTCAGATCCATGTGCAAGAACGGACCTCATCTCAGCCCAAAGAAATGTCAGTTATTCCACACTGAAATTGCTTACATGGGTAACACCTTCAGTATCACCCACAGGTCTATGACCATCACAGCCCTGAAGTCTAGGACTGAAGCCCTAACTAAAATCCCTATGCCCTAGACTGCAAAACAGTGCAAAAGTTTCTGCAGCATTGTCAACTATCTGATGTTGTTCTGTCCAGACCTGCAGATGCTCCTAAAACCCATAGTAGAGTTAACCTGAAAAGGACACCCCTTCATATGGGGAAAGGTGCAAGAACAAGCCTTTCAAATGCAGATTGAGCCAACCCCCGGTCCTCCATCTCCCACGAGTGACTGGTCAGCTGAATCTTTATGCCAATACCAGTGTCAAAGGGATGGGCAGTTTGTTCTGGCAGGTGCAGGATGGCTGCCCTTGCCTCATAGGGTATGCAAGCAAGATGCTCCTGGAAGCTTGCTCCCACTATAGCACTACCAAACTAGAAATTACAGGAAAAACATCTTATGCCACCATGAATTTGATGCAGTGGTGGATTATGTTGCAGTCACTCAAATCCTAAAAGCCAAAACAGAACTGGCTTCTAACCATATCATGCATCTTTTGGATTGCCCTTTGGCCTACAGTTTCAACCTGTATTACGTTAAAGGGTGAGACATGATTTTGGCAGATTTTCTGTCCCAAAATCGGCATCATGACCGGGACTCAGTGGAACTCATTCCCATAAATTTTCGAGCTAAGGAAATTGTCCTGGATATGTATGATGAGTGCTATGTCAGCACCCACTCCAAGACATCTCAGACTGGGGAGGCCCCACCTCCCATTCACAGGGCCAACAAGGCCCTGGATCCTCGATCTGCTGACCCCAAAACTGCTCCCGATCCACCCTCATGCTTCCCTCACCCACCCAGCACTCCCAGTTAGCACCCCCTAAGAGGAAGAGGAGGAAGTGGATGTGGGGGCCAGAAGTGAACAAAAATACACCAAAAAGTGGTACAGGCTTGAAGCAAAGGCCCAGCAAGGCATAGATACTGGGTAACAAGAAGCTGTACTAGACCCAGAAATAAGAATTCCCTCTAATTCAGACGCTCAGACAATGTACCCCCATTTCTCAAATCACTAGTGGACACCACCAAGGTTACCCATCGGTTTTTGCCAAAACAAGGTGACATAGACCAACTCATGAAACATAATTCCTGGAAAGTGTTGCAGGATACTACACTGCCAGAACCCTCAAAGATTTGAAGGCGTCATATCTGACAAGCCCATATTTCAAGGACATATACCTTAATCTGACCCAAAACAGAGTGTCCCTAAATAATGGAGAAACCAACAGGTTAGAGCAGAAAATGCGAAACTTCATGATAATAGTGACTTCCCTGAAAATCCCTCAATATGAGGATGTCCATAGGAAGATTTTGGACATTGCAAATTGCTCAGTGGAGCACTTAGCCAGCAAGTTCATAGACAAAAAAGGTGTTAAAGCACAAGTAAGTGAATGGTGTGCAAAGGTAATCCCTTTCATGGAATTATAATATCATTCGAGTTCTTCTTCCAAAGTGTAAAAGAACACTTTCTCTTTAATCTAGTCTGATACTGATACCAAAATAAATCCAACTCAAAACAATGAATCCTGCTTAAGGTTGATGATGTTTTA
>JBCAUI010235526.1:0-30758 GCA_038406195.1 Haplosyllis anthogorgicola
ACTCAAAAAAATTGTTGATTGCTGTTTACTTTTATCATTTTTAATGGGTTTTGGTTGCAGGGGGTTTGCATTTGGGGACAATGCAACGGCTTTGCAACCTACTGGATTGTCTAGTTGTACTCGTGTCGGTTCTGTTTTGTGGAAACATTAGCACTATATCTGTGCAGGTACTTACAAAATATCTCTTTTCTAGTAGTGATGTGCTAACGTAAGTGCCAGAAGTACTAATCATATCATCAGCTGATTGAAGGTAAGCACTTGGTCATGGTTTCTTTCATTGCTCCCCAATCTACATCAAAAGCGGTTAATAGGTAGACTTTTTTCCTTCAGTTCCAACTTGTGTATCATTAATAGGAGTTTATCTTGCGCAGAGCTTAGTGTCATAACAAGGGAATAAAAGCAAGAATGTAGATGCCTGCAGAATTCTGCAGTTCAGTTCTGCACCTCCATCGTCATGCATGCAGCTTTAAACACAGCGCACGCATGTACAATCCCTGCAAATGATAGTAATTTTCATGAAATGTAATGGAACTGCACGACAGGAGGTGTGTTCTATTGTAACAGCGTGTCTTGTTAGCTTCATTAAGGATTATGAGTCATAAGCATTAAGAGCTTATCGGGACTCATGTAAACGACAGGATTCTAATCAGTTCTTGAGGGTAATTGGGTTGGCTACCTGTAACCGGTAGATATCAATATTGAACACTGAATATCAGACGTAGTGGACATTTATTTCTTGTAAGTGCTCGACATCAAACTGCAATAGTTTGGTAAGATTTGGTAGAAAAGTTTCTAGACGATTGTAATCTGTTTGATTAAAGTTCCGTTGCAGCAATGATTGGCATTTTATGCTGCTGTGTTTCTAGGCTATTGAAACAGTTGTAATTGGCGTCAGTATTTGCGTAGAATAATGACATGAAATTATAGGAAAATTGCGAAAGATTCGCCTAACATGCAAAGTCGGCATTATCCAAGGATGTTTTGGTTCTTCTGGAAGATATAAAATGAGACTTCTGCCTCACTTACTGGCCCAGGATTGCGAGGAAGCCCACAAATTGATGGTGTACGCAGGGCCCATCTACTTGCAGAGAAGAATTCACTATCTCCACTTGAGGGTATTAGGATTCGAAGAGAAATGAAGTTGGCCTAACTTATGAGATTCGGTGGAGATAGCAAAGAGCAATTTATTGTAATGTAAATTCTTTCGGACAGGTAATTTCGGAGAGTGGTGATACTAACTCAGTTTGTGGGGATTGAAGTCCGGTGAAATAAGTTAGAGCGTGCACCGATTCACTCGGTGATCTATTTCCTCACGTATTTATTACATATTACTGTTATAACTAACTTAATAGATATTCAGACATTAAAGGTACCTAATTTATATTTGTTGTAAGGGGCTGGCTGAAACATCAAATAAAAAGTTAATGCCAATTTTTGACGTTGTTCGTATGGTATTCTGACATTTACATTGTTTCAGTGTTTATGATTTGTTGAGTGGCCTTTAACCACTGCGCTTAATTGCGTTAACTTGGTAGCAATTTGTTGAAATTACATACATTTTTGTTATTGTGTTATAGTATACACACGGAATTTGTTTTTGCTGGATATAGATTTTCTATATATATTGGCTATTTTTGACCACTTTGCAGGCAAAATACTCATTTTGTAGGGCTCTTGAGATACGGTGATGGTACTTTAGATTTTCCTATCTGGTGAATCTGTAGATGGATATTCATTCGTTTTAACACAGCCCTGGGCTAAATTTACGTTTTGCTTAATTGAAACACCATTCATTATTACAGCTAAAAATAACTTGTGGTACATTTCTATTTGCAGCTATCAAGTCATTGGATACGCTGAACGACCAGATTGTCCAGTATCTGTTTTCACCCAAAGCAACCGAAATCGACTTTGACAATGACTTATCAGCCAAGGACAAAGAAGCTCTGCAGTCGTCTATGACTCTTATGAGACAACTGCTCCAGGTAATTTGAAGAAATAATTGTATGAATTTGAAATTCAGAACTGACATCTATTAAGAAAATACAGATGAATACACATCTTGCTGAAAGGAATATAGGCCTATGTGTAAGTGATTTGTTAGTTATGACATTCAACGCACGAATATAGACACTCGCAATATGCGATGCACCTTTTTTATTTTGCACGAATTATATCACTACCACTTTGGGTCTGTGTAAAAAGACTAAACTTTGACAGGTCTGTAGTACGGAGACAATTTTTAGTATTTTGAGAACTACTGCTGAAGGAGAAAAATCCATAGCTCATTTGATTTCTCTGACACATGAACTGATGGAGCATCAAATCAGACACTCAGTTCCTCTTTAAAATGCACAACTTTGGAATTGCACAGTTTTCGGCTGACAGATTTCCTATCCTTGAAAGCTCCCTCCTTGAAGAAATGAAACAAGCTTCATTCAGTTCCACGGGCAGACTTGAATACATGAAAGGGCCTTTTCACCTGTAATTTGGCGTCTCACAGAATTAGAATCCCTACCAGCATAAAGGTTTGAAATGTATGCGGAGATTGGTTTTCCTAAAGTGCAAGGCTCTTTTCATTTATTTGTTTGGATTACATTTCCCGTCGCACTTTGAAAACAAGATTTAAGAAAAAAAAATGGTTGGCAGCTGAAACATGTTTCACTCGGCAAAATACAGTCGCCTCTGACATGATCCGTCGGAATTCAATCAGAGAAATCTTAATTTTACTGATGTTTACAGTTTGACTTTTTAGGGGTAAAGTTCGCCGCACTTTGAAAATCCTGCCAGTGCAATGTAATCCAAATGATTAAAAAGAGGCCTAATACGTATTTCTTTTTTTTCAGGATGCTCAGAGCAAGTTTCGTAAAATGGTAGAGGATAACAAACAGTTAGCAGCTCGTATAGACACCTCTATTCACGCCGCTAATGAAGAAGTCAATGTCCTGAGAGGAGAGTTGGTGGACACTAACAGGAGATTATCACTCATAAGTGAAGCTGCTGTTGTCGACGTAACGAAAATCCCGCAAAACAACAACATGGCAACCGAAGTAAAGAAAGAGCAGACCAAAGTTTTGGGCAGCACCAAAGTACCAAATAATGATTGTAAGCAAAAAAGATCTCCTTTTATTGACGTTTCTGTAGAAGTCATCACAAAGATCCCTGAAAGGTGTAATTCAACCCTTATTTTGTACCATATAATTTACCCTTCATAAAGACTTCTAAGTGTTTCGCAACCACCTCGAAAGTTCGAAAGTAATGGATTATCCATGCACATAGTGTTATATTAATAGATATTATCTCGTAATATTAGAGAGTGAATATGCTTGCTCTTCAATAGTATTGCAAATCTCTAGGCATGTCTTAGTAATAATGGCTTATTTATGATTCACCGTTTTTCATTTTTGTCAAATATGTAGCATCCGTGCATCAGACTGTCGATTTAAAGCTTTCACGGAGAACAAATAGCTCCAAGCAAACAAAATCAATTATGCTTCTGATCACTTACGAGCGGAACACAATTGAAGCAAAAGTAATACATTAAACAAAGATGCACTCTGCTTCAGTGGTGACATAACTAAAAGTGCAAAACGGAGTTCCCCCGGGGTCATTCCGTAATGGATTTTATGAGTCCATTCTCCAATCGGAGGTGCTTACCGATATCGTTGTTCGTTCGGAAAGCAGGAAACGGTTACAAATTTTTTAAAGTCGTGCTTTTTGTCGCAATGCAAAATTTCATATTTTCTGCACAGTGATCCTCCTTATTTACGATCGCCATTCTTAGTGGTCATCTCACCTTTACGGTCAAAAAGGCACGTCACAGTAAAATTTTATATACTATATAAACTTCATAATGTATGGACAACAGCCACTTTTTAATGCACAGATATGTCCAGAACATTAACATCCATGTACATGGATCTTCATCACAGTAAACTTGACTTTTTCCGAACTTGTTAAGCAAGATAAATGATTCTAGGTGTTTTGATTATATAATTGATGTAAATTCTTGCTGAATTTTAATGATAATAAGCAAATTAAACACTACATTTTTGCATTTCATGTTACTATATCCGAGTCCAACGTATTAACACTTCAGGCAACAACTAAAGGACCGAGTGCGTCCAGTACATTGATACGGAAGAATAGAGCTCAAATCATGCCACACTGCTCCAAAAATATAGAGAGAATACCATGTCGGTTATTTCTTGTTCAGTAATTTCTTTTATCTTTTCAGTGGCGTTGTTGAAACAGAGATGTAATGAAAATGAGGAGGAAATATTTAAAATGCGTACGGAGAACAACAGACTTGATGCTTTAGTAAAAACACTGAGGAGAGAACTTGAGGAAAGTAGATCTGCGCATAATAAAACTAAACTCGGCACAAATAATGATGAGTCTAAAGTAAATGAACTGAAACTGGATATTATACAGACTAAACAGGAGCTGAGTAGAGCAAAGGAAGCTTTACAAGGTGAGTACTCTTAATACAGTGGAATTGCTGCACCATTAAAGAAGTCGTATATTTCGTATAAGTCGTATAAAAGTCTGACGTACAGTCAATACAGTGCATTTCGGCTCTCTGTATCCATGAGAAGGATCTGTGGTTTTCTTCTCCTGTTATGTTATAGTAATCTGAGCTTTAGGGTCACTTTAGTTTAAAGCCACCCAGTATGGAGGATTAAACAGTTCGTCCAGTTGGTCTGGAGGCTTTGTGCACCGAAGGGTCATGTCTCTCGTTTGAGTTTTTTTTTAAAAGCATATATCTGTCTTCTCTTCATAAACGACTTTAAATTTTAAAATTGTTAAAATAAAAGAAAACTGTACTCCGGTCGTTGCACTATACTACACTAGCAGAAAGAGTAATGAGTAGTACAAAAAGTACTTAAAAGATAACCCATCTAAAGATGTATGTGCTCTGAAGACACATGCTTGCCGTTTAGTATGCAGGTGGGTTTGGTATGAAAATAGCCTGAAATGGTTCACCTGGTTGCTTTCACAAGCTACACTGTTGTAATGGTTACATGATTATGGCAAATGATGTGCACATGTGAATGATAGCATTGTCTTTCCGGAAATAATTGCCATCTCAATAAACAGAGAGATACCTTTACAGCAAACAAAATATACAGCAAAATGTGCATCAATTTTATGCCTGCGCAGCGCACGTGCAGGTTTCCGTCCGTTTGCATCACATAAATCTAATAAATGTACGTGATACCTTACCTGTAAAAAGGTAACAAAAGTATTAGCTACACGTTCTTTTGGTTAGGACAAAACCAAGGATCGAGTTTGAAGAATGAATGCACCTACATTGCATGAGGTCCCAATTTTCTTAAATGGCATTGGGTTCAGCATCTTAATTAGAGCACTAATTATGTCGACACGAAGCCGACAAATGTTCAGTAACTAACTAGCTTCAACTGTATTGTTAGTAAGGATACATTTTATATCTAGGTACATTAGGGTACAAATAGGTTTGTCTTTAACAGAGCTAATGTGGTAATAAGGAATGGGTGATTTTGATTACAGCGATGAAGGCAGACAGAAAGAGACTCAAAGCAGAGAAGCTGGATCTATTGAGCCAGATGAAGCAACTCTATTGTACATTAGAAGATAAGGAGTCTGAACTAAGAGACTTCATTCGTAATTACGAACAGAGGATGCGAGAAAGTGATATTGCTGTCAAACAGGTACACAACGCTATTACGTCAGCTAATTCTGTCCAGTGCTTTCTTTATATGGTCACTAGAGCCAGTCCCCTCTCCGAGGGATTCTCCGTGTTGTGTGTCTAGGAGGGAAGCGTTTCCCGTTATGTTACCGTGACATCATTCAGCAAAAATATATTATGTGGATAATCAAAGAGGCTAATTTGTACACGTTTAAAACATAACTGTTTCAACTATGAAATACACAAGTACTAATACTAATACGCAAGACATTTACACGTTATAGCTTGCTCAAGAAAAAGAGGAATCTGAAAGAGAGAAATGGGAAATACTTCAGAGGGCGAGAGAGACCTCGGAGAGATGTATGGAATTCAAGACGGAAGTTGATATTAAAAATCAACAAATTAAGAAGCTTGAAGTGGAGTTAGCTGAGGTAGGTATCCCTTCTCGTGGGCTGAAAATGATACACAATGGTCAGGTTATTTTTCGCTGGAATAATTACATCCAGTTTTATCGTAAATAGTTATTCAACACAATAACAAAGTAATTTGTTATTGTCTGTAATTCCAGTGCAAAGTGTAATAATAAATATCGATGCATCACACGTGTCTTCCGCTTTAAATTAATCAAATAGATATCTGTCTACGGAGGTTATCTAATCCAAGTGCCTCCCGAAACCTGTTCGCAGTCGATTATTACATTTGTTTAAAAAATCCGATCTCTTTGTACGTGTAGGCACAAGACAAGTTGTCTGGATGTAGCAGTCAGCAGCTCAATCCATTACGAGCGAGTGTCGCGTCGGATACATCCACGTCCCTGTCCTCACCTAGTCCCCTCGTGTCCCACCCACCCAGTCTGCCGAGTGGAGATGAGTTACCTCCGTACAGACACACGCCCCCGCCCGAGCCCCCTGGATCAGCCAGGAGCGTCAAATCTAATGATTCGAGCTATTCAAGTAAGTCGGGTTACACAACATTATATGTATCTGCAGTTTGGCATGTCCTGTCTGTAAGTGGTGCCACACGCAAAGGTCAAGTAATGAACTTCAGTGGAGTGTGTTGCAAAAGAACCAACAGGCCTACATGCAAACGTTTTAAGCTATTGAATACTTATTAGGCCTACCAGCGTGATTAGATAGAAAATGTATAAATTTGACTCTCGTCGGTTCCACTCTTGAGTGCTGGGTCTCACAATCCACATAAACCGTAAATTGGGTACCAGTTCTCCTGGAGGTTAAGTTAACCTTGTTTTGAGATATTAGTATCTCATAAATTATTTTGGGATAAACATTGCATTATAATAAACGATATATTTACGACGAGAACTCTTTTCTTACATACGAGGAATTTGTGCAAAGGTACGGACGTGTGACAGATTTTTTATCATATAATAGATTGTTGTTAGCCATCCCTAAAGAATGGAAAACAATGTTGTTGAAACAGGGGGATGAGTCAGAGACTGGTTTTACGTTGGTTCTGGATAAAACCCACCCCTCAAAGACTATATATGATTTTTTAATTGCTAAGGTTCCAAATAAAAATTTGGCACTCCTACAAATCTGGCAGAATTATCTGAATGTAAGGATTGATCCCAAAGCTTGGGAGAATCGTTATATAAAGATATTAAAGATCGCCACTTCCACAAAATTACGGTATTTTCAATACAGATTGATTAATAAATGCTTATTGACTAATGTCACCAGAGCTAAATGGGATAGAAACATCTCTCCATTATGCCATTTTTGTAAGAATAGACCGGAGACTATAACTCATCTATTTTGGGAGTGTCCAAACATAAAGAAATTTTGGAATGAGGTAATTAATTCGGTGAAACAGTACGGATTTCATTCCCTGAATTTGACCACAGAAACTGTATTATTAAATCAGTATAAGGGTTTTAAAAAACAAACGATTAACGTGATTATTCTTATTGTAAAACAATATATTTATTCATCAAAATGTTTGAACAAAATATTAAATATTGATGAACTAACGGCAAATGTTATGCGTTACAAATATTTGGAAGAGATTATAGCAATGGAAAATAATAGAGTTGTGAAGCATTGTAATAAGTGACAGATGTTTGACTTATGTTACGTAATTACGTAATTATGCTTTGTTTATCTAACCCGATTATTTCATTGTGATAATATTACTTATACAATTATGTAAGTGAACTAATAAAATAATTATAAAAAAAAGGACATATTTACCTTTACCTAATCTTACGAAATTTTCTTTTATAGCTTGCCATTCATCGAGTGCACATAATGGAAGTATGGATAATATGAATATGACAGGTTTCACCCTGTCTCCACTGTGTGAGTCGTCTAAGATAAGTGAAGAGTTAAATGAAGGAGTGTACGTCACAATACAGGCCCGTGATATGGATAGTAGCAAGAAAAAGAAGCGTAGAAGTCTAGCTCTTTCTAGAGTGTTTGGAAAATCTAGAACTCGAAGGTCCATTGCAGTGTCGGATCCTAGTATCCTAGAAGGTAAGCATGACTGATTTTTGAGAATTTTAATTAGTAATCCTATGTTTGGTAGAGGGTTTGTTTGGAGGACAATCTTATTTTTACTTACTTTCGGAGTGTACCTCAAAATAGTGTTTATACTGTTTTTGGTTTCAATGTATTTCACAAAATGGACTAGCACTGAGCATTACATTGAAACCGTGACCTTGAATAGGTTAAAACAACGCAATATTTTTACAGATCACTGTGAGAACTCTACCCTTCGATTAAACACACTTAGTCAAGACAACTACCAGGAGAAGCTTGCTACTCTTGTTAAAGCCAAAGAAATACCTATGTCAAGATGGAAGGCTGGACACGTGCTAGCCTGGCTAGAAATTGAAGTGAACATGCCCATGTATGGAAAATACTGTGCCGAGAATATCAAGAGTGGAAGGGTATGTGAAATAAAAAGGGTTTACATAAAATTGGTGATTGTGTAAATTCAAAATTACTTATTTGTATACTGTTAATTTTATGCAAAAAATTATTTTCTGTAGGTATTGATGGGTTTGAGCGACTCTGAGCTGGACTCGGCGTTCAACATTCAGAAGCCCTTGCACCGACGCAAACTACGGTTAGCAATTGAAGAGCAGAGGGAGCCTTCACAAAGGTTTGCGATTGCCACTTGTATGTAGTATCATCATGAAAGACTTTTGAACCAACGCATAGTCTATGTTAGCGTTTCATAGCATAATCATAGATCAATGTGATATATGCAAATCCAGGACAGAAAGTTGCCATCAACATTTCTGAACAAATTTTAAACCTCCTAATTGTGAATAAGCAATCATACCATTTTATTTTCAGAAAATACCCCAAATGTGGACTAGTAGATCATACATGGGTTGCACACAGATGGATCAAGGATTGCGGATTGCCTCAGTACTCCCAAGTGTTTGAAGAGCATCTGGTGGACGGTCGATTGCTCAATGCTCTAACCAAAAAGGATCTGGAGAAGCATCTGGGTATTCACAGAAAGTTTCACCAAGTGTCCATACTACATGCCGCCCAACTACTTCGTCATATCAATTTCGATAAAGAGGTGAGAATTGTTCAATTAAAGTTACTTTTTTACTGTTCAATTAAATTGTACTTTTTACCATAATTCGACAGAGCCAGAGGTGGAGCCACCGCCTAGAGAAAGCAATTTGTGATGGAATGGTGCATTTGTATATCTATGATGCTAAATCACAGCACAGGCCGGTAGACTGATGTGTACATACGGCATTTCTTCACCCTAATTTTTTTTAAATTATTTTTAGGTGCTAAATGAACGTAGATGTAACTGTGAAGAAACCGACACGGATCCTATAGTCTGGTCCAACGGTCGACTTATCAAGTGGATATGTAACATAGACTTACAAGTGAGAAGAGACTTTTGCTAAACTGCATGTTCAACTTTTTTTTATATTTTTAAATAACTTTTCTAATGAATATTTACAACAGTCGAGCTCTAATGTAAACGATTTCTTATGAAAAATTGTCAATATTACAAATTTGTAAATTAACCAAATTGCTTACATCTCAAGGAAGAGAAAGATTTGTGTCAATAACATAACTTGTCTAATAAATTACAAGAATTTATATAAATAAGAGCATGGCATCTTTGTATATTTTGAATTGACTTGAATTGACATTATATTTTTCTCTGTATTTGCAGGAATATGCAGAACACTTAAAGGAGTCAGGTGTACACGGTGCAGTGTTGGTGTTAGAACCGACGTTTAATGCTGAAGCGTTAGCCAATGCGCTTGGTATACCTCCATCCAAGTCTTATGTCCGCCGTCATTTAGCTACTGAATTGGACAGTATTGTCAAACCTGCCAGGTATTTTTCATTAACTATTGTAGTTTATATTTTGAATATGTTTACAACGTAACCGAATGAAAAATGTCGATATGAAGCTAATATGTAGTAAATATTACATAGGACACAAAATTAATAAAAATAACTAATAATACATTGAAATGAGCTTCAAATGAAATCATAATATGCTTTTACATAATTTCTAAACAAATAGGTATGTTGTCTGTTAATCAAATAACTTCAGACTTCCTAGGCAATGATACTCTTTATATTTTATCATAAATTTGACGACTTTGACTTTATGCGTATGAAATCATTATAATGCACATGACGCATGATGTTTAGTAGAATGGCTAACAAACACGCTGTTCCTTTTTTTTCTAATATAGACTTTCCATGTCTAAAAAGAGGTAACCTTGTGATTTCTTGCATGAAATGTCCACATCAATTAAGCTTATTCAGTTATAAATATTTAAGTTGTTTGTCTGCGTTTGTGAAAGTATTCAATGACTTTGATCCCACTTTTATATATTCTTTTATCCGGGTTTTGTACATTTTTTAAAATTATTCTCGATATTGTAAAACTGTAGATATGTACATCATTTTCAGTATGTAATACTTATTGCCCCTCCACAGCCGATGTCTATGTTTCCCCATGTTTTTATTATTATTTTAATAATTTCATTTACCATTATGTGCTACATAAATATTTACCGCAATTATCCAAAATGAAAATTTGCCACTGCATCAAAATGACAATTTTTTTCTTCAACACTTTGTGTAAACTTGACAACACAAATTGCATTCGAATATTTTTTCAAATCAGTATAATGTGAATAGGATACAAATATTTTATCCGAAGAGTTAAAACTCATAAAGAAGCAAACATTTAGCAACGACTTGAAAATGGGAAAGAATACTTTCACAGGGTTCAGGAATATCTTTGCAGAGCGGCCTTGGATACCAACTCGAACAATAGCAGCAGTAAAAAGACACCAAGGTCATCGGGAGGTTCAATTGGAAGGTCATTCTCAAGGTCATATAGGGGTGGCCTCAACAGCGATGATGATAGTTTCCGTGGCTCAACCAAGAGACTCAGTTTCAGAGTTAGTCTTGTTGCTTTATATTTACGTAAAAAAACCCACAAAAGCTCATCTTATTATAAGTACATAAAATAATGTCTGAAAAACATTATTGTTAAAAAGTCTATAGCAGATCCAAAGGTAATTTTTGATAATAGTATCCTGCAGGTTTGTCTGACTCCTTTCGATCTGCTATCGAAGAAAGCTATCACGCTGCGTGCCACTATGCCCGACTGCGCATTTTCTTGTATTTTTGTTCCGTTTGAACTTTTTTCCAGTCCTATGCTAACAATTAACGCCTTTGCAACAACAGCCTGCTGTGGATAGCATGTTACCCGATTGGATTTGCTTTGATAGAATTTTAGTAAACAAACTACATCAAGTTCTATTTTATACTTGTGCAGGGTTCGATAGGAAGGGCCTTCGGGAGGAAGATCAAAAATGAGTTCAACTCACTAGACGACAATACATCTGGTCACTCACATCACAAGTCAACACGGGAGTCACCTTGGAGACCTCATATCAGCGCACCTATCCTACAGACTTCCAACGCTGCAAACACTAACCTGGGGACTACACAAGTATAGCACCTAGTCAAGTCCAGTCTGCACACCTTACGCTTATAAACTGAATAAAAATTATCTAGTTTTAATTGTTTCTACTCACTCAAATATGGTTGCTGAGTGAAGCATCTGTAAATTTTCTGAAGATAATGTAAGGTTCTGCAATAACTGTGTACACTGCTGTGAACATTTTCGAAAGCTTTAATTTTACTACAGTATATTATGTAGCATAAAGCATGCAAATACACACAAAAGCACAAGTTACATTGTTAAACTTGTCACACTATAGTTACATTGTTAAACTTGTCACATTACTTTCCACTTCCCACGGGACTGAGAAATAATATCTCTCTTTTCGAATATGACACTTTGAAAATTCTCTGTATAGTTATAGTGCCAAGACAAACCATGATCTCATAAATGCTGCCAATACTTTTTTGTGCTGTAAATATGGATTAAAATCCCTGATTCAGTTCTGATTAATTTTGAAAGGACGAGTATGTAGAACTCTTCACAGTGTCTAACTTGGATGTTATTAGTTCTTGTGTATCCGCTTTTCAGTGCAATATTTATTCCTTGTTCGAAAAGAATCTCATGCGCTTCTTATTGTTATATTCTAATTCCGATATTCAGCTGGACTGAATATGTTAGGTGCGTGCAATCAATACCAAAACAACTTTATTAACGGCCTTAAAATGATAACGTGTAAACTGTGCTTAGCTACTTCGACTTCGAAGCTTTTTGATCGTCTGGTAAAGACTTAGATATTTTACCTGATATACTTTATTTAACTCGATATAAATTGTCCTCGCTATAATGTAATCATTTTCAAGCAGCATTTTTCTCTCCATCAACTTTTTTATATATTGAGCGTGTGTACACTGACCCATTAAAACATTAAATCTCAGCTAAATATTCATTTTGTAAGAGAGGCCTAGAAACTGTTTTGGGCCTACATGTCAGTGATATCTGAAATGCTTCTGCCTTTGTATAGTATTTGTGGTTACACAAAAACCCAATATGCCTATGATATAAGTACACGAATTAAAGCTGTGCCAGACTATCTTACAACTTTCATCTTAGTGGCAACCACAAATATGTAACAATACGACACTTTAAAAGGGCAGCACCTGAACTAGTCAAACTAAGGAATTAAAAGCTATCTGTACATATGCTTTTAGGTTCAATTCTTGTCCGTGGATTATTGTATTTTCTGGAGTGACAACATTTGTATGATTTTTTTTGCCAATATTAATAAGTTGACCTCTAGTTGTATATTTTACTGTTTGCTGTTTTAAATTGAACGTGCTGGTCAGTTTTAACATTCGATCATTCTTGGTTCTTATTTCGCTGCACCCCATACTAGAAATCCTGAATGGTAAATCTGTTTACTTTTTTAATTAGTTGTTCTCTGTTCACACATTGGGATAAATCGTGAAACTTTTAGCAAACGGAAAAACAGTTGTATAATTATTGTACGGGAATCGATCAAATAAATTAATATAATAGTTCAGAATTACAAAAATGTCTTTTATAGAACTTTCTAAACATTTGCATAGTCCATTAGAAAACATAATTTGGATCTCAACTTGACAAATGAACCTACTTGGGATCAAACACTTAATCTGGAACCTTTAAAGGATATTTAATGACATAGGTATCTATGACTCAGCTTTTTGAATAAGTAGTTGACAAAATCGTGACTGTGGTTATGTATGACCTTTAACTGTAGAAAAAAGTTAAAGCAGCACCGCTTTATAACTTTAAAACAAGAAAATCGTGTTATCAATTTAATAAACTATGATCAATATAAGTTCAATGTTTGATGGATCAAACTTATGAAATCAAGTTTTGATCAAGCGGACTAAGTTTCCAAAGTAACCACTGTTTTCAACAAATACATTGCGCCCATGGAGAAAAACCTTTTGGATCAAGCTTATTTAACTTTTATTTTAATACGGTTATAAATCTGTATTGTGAGCCACAGCGGCCAAACTGTTTACGTGGGAACCCTGGAGTTGTCTTGTTTACGACACGATCGATCAGCAATATCACATGATGAATAAATTATTGATCAGGTAGTTATGGTGGCTGTCATGCCTGACTGGCCATGCAGTTCTTATGTTTAATATATAAAGGGGATTTCTTACCATAATTTCTCGCTACACTTGGCATTATTCCCAAGACGGTGCTAAAATTATAAATTTGACCCATCTAAATTGGTAAATTGATAGGACTAATAGTGTTACATTCTATTGTACTCGCAGTAAGCCACAATAGATTTTCGTCATTTCTACTTTATATCGTGTGCAATCACTGCAACACAATAAGGATGGGTGTATTTATCGGTGCATCAATAGATCTGCTAGGATTTCATATCGTACACGTTAAACTAGATTTTAGTTTCCCCGATTGTACTTACTTCAGTACACGTAACATCAAAGTTGTCAAAATCAAAGCACAAGAGATTTCTCTAGCTGAATATATTTATTATTAAGTTGTTAGTTTTGTCTTCTTTGTATTTACACTTTTACAAGATTATTTATGTACAGTTTAAAAAGTGCAATATATTAACATATTAGCTCTTGAAGTTCGTGAACTATGGACGGTACAAATAAATTAAGCTAATAGCAAGTTCCTATACAAAATATAAATAGTTACTGTAAAATATTGATTGATGTTATGCTAGATGGAATCGAAGTTAATACCGTATAAGTATCTGAGCAGTTTCTGTACGTTACGGACTGACTACCTTTGTACCGCTCATACTCATTGCCCATATATGTGTATGTAGTGCGGGGTTAACCACTTAGTTCACACGCCATTCACAAGAATACCCTGTCGAATTTATAGCAAACCAAGAATAATTCTGAAATTCCAAAGCGTTTTCCACAACATAAAGGTTCATCATAGATAAACACAACTTATACCAACTGGTGCATGATGACATTTAAAATAATGAGTTTTCATATTTGTTCTTTTTTAAGATCCAACTGGTTGTGGATTATTAGCCAACAATAAAAACTAACAATACAAATTTTAAAGGTAATAAAATAAAATAAACAAAAATGAAATTAATTAATTAATTCGTAATTAGAAATGGGTAAACTTGTGTATTACGGAATTCTTTTTTATTTGGAATGTACCTCAAACAGGACGGAACAAAGTTAGGGCACAGTACATAATGATGACACTGAACTAGCTTAAAATATGCAATGTAAAAACTGATTACTGCTGATGTACAAACGGCTAAGTAAACTTAAACATGACAATATCATATAGGATAGAATTCCAATAACAAAAATATTCAATTGATAACAAATATATATAATAAATAACAGCAAACAGTGAAACAGGACAATTTGTACATTTACTGTATAATAGTTTAAACTGCAGAGTGGTTCACATAACATCTTGATTTTCCAGATAAACTTTGAAATTTATTGGTAAATATTGGTTTGTACAACACAACTATGAGATTTACATAAATAACACGTCACACTTGGACCAATGGTCAGTTTCAAATAGATAAATTCACAACAGTTTTTCTAGTATTTTGGCACAGACTGCGGCACATTAATGTAACAAAGAACAGTGAATTGAAAAGAATTACAGACTAAAAGACCCGAAATTTAGTTGTTCTTAAATTTACCTAACCATTAGCGACCATTATTCTTACGTAATATGGCACCAACCATACTTCTAATAGTTTAATGGCCGTAACATTTCAATTTGAAAGAACAATAAATATTAAGACTAATTAGTAGTATACAAACAATAAATCTGTACATATCACAATTTAATAACACAAGACACCATAATTTATCGGCTACTTTTGTGTCAGTCACAGTTAAACCTTTTGGTTTGTCCCTTTATCGTTTAAAACTTTCTTTAGATGTCATCGAGTCGAAATATTGCTGCGCCTAACTAAACAGCAAAACAAAGAAAGTATCGTTAACAAAAAGGGACATCCAATTATGAATTGAATTGAAGCCCAGGTTAAAATTCGATGCCTCACGAAAGCCAAATTAGTGTAACTTTTTTGTGTGTACGAAATGCGTTAATGTGCGTTTGATTGAGGCATCGCTACACCCACATATTGCGTTCATGTCTTTAACATCTTACCAGACAAGAAACAAAAACAACCATCACAATGGCTGTACACTACCACTACAACTGTCACGTCTTTCTTCAAAATTTATACTTTCCTTGAACCTGGGTCTCCGGCAATTTGCATAATTACGGAGATGTTTCTTGTTCTACCTAATTTTCCTTGTTTTAGGATTTTACCTTCTTTTCGCAAATCTTAGATCTAAGCACACATCAAAGAGAAAAGGCATTGATTGTATCGGCAAGCAGCTTTGACACAGGTAGACTGGATTAAACCACCTTACAAGGAAACAAAAGAAACTAGATTTATGTGTGTACAAAGATGAGACACGGGGAGGGGAGCAAGTTAGATGTGAAGTTTCACTTTTGAGCTGACAAATGGATTTTTTAATATATATTTTTGTAACATTTTGGATGAAAAGGTTATAAAGAATCAGAACTCCCCCATTTTGTAACAGTGATTTCGATTGGTGGGAAGCTGTACGTCAATGACCCTTCTTTTCCGTCATCTATTTACGAGCTACTTCTGAAATGAATCCGCATTATTCCTCGGGACAATTTAACGCAAGGCAAGCCAATTATAGTAACAACTTGGTAAATACTACCAAAGCATAACAATATTGTTAACCTGTTTGAGTAAATATGCATTGAGGTTTAATAACAAACAATGGTATAAAATGAAAGTTACCAATGCCAACCCTCCATATAGTGGAGTACAACAAGGTTCCTGCCCACAATAGTATTGAACAGTTAATGTATTGGTGCATCCTGTAATGATACGGAACTGTTTACTACTGTTTAGATCTAACACAACTACTTAGCAACGCAACCTTCGAAAACAATCTTCGGTTGATCCATACATGGCATTTGATGTATGGGGGAAGCTTAAAAAGATCCTTTCATTTTATTGATAATTAATCAATTTGGGACAATTATGAAAAATGCAAGGTATCCTAGGAATGTAAATGGATATTTGGCTCACTACCAGGTGATAAGAGATAAAAAGCATGTTGAATGTTTGATGCTTTCAGCTGATATTGACACAGCAATATACCTGTAGGACAGCTTGCTTACAGCTTCTATCTTACTGTTCGTGGCACAGGACTCAGACAAACTAAGGGAAGCTGTGTCTGATACAGGTGTGATAAAATCTTCACCTGCCCCGATTACAAAATGGGCACAGAGAGTGCAAGTCTTAATGATTAATTGGTTTCTATTTTGTCTTATTAGATTCAATTATTTTGTTATTCATTACAAGGCACACACAAGGCTTCTTTCCTTACATTTGGTTCGTCCCTGAGTTTGAATAGGCGTGTTCCTATATTAGCTTCTAATTGATTGTTTCTTATGGAGGAACACACTGTCCTGTTTACAAACTGACAGCATTAGTTGTAGACAAAATAACATTTATAATTAATTTTGCTTACGCATAACTTGTTGTACAAGTTTGCCTTGCATTGCATCATTCCTTTTGGTTGCTTAACATTTTCATTAACACCTACCCGTCTGTATTTTGGGTCTTTACGACCGAGAGGAAAACAATTGAGTAGTGCACTGCAGTTGTTAATAATGTTCACAAATAAAGCTTTTATTCTTCCTTATTTGGAAGAGAAATCTGATATTTAAGAAAAAATACGACCAAACGGGCCAAACAGGTCCATAACCATGGAAATGGCATAATGTTGTATGCGAAAAATCCATGAAAATTATTTGACACTCCTGCCAGACATACGTTGGGTGTATTTTAACACCTCCTTAGCGAAGAAAGAGAACTAAATTGAAAAAAAAACCTGCTTTCAATGCCTTTTCCCTTCTGTATTGCAAATCTTTATCAAAATAAGCAATGATAAAATGCTGATTGACACAAAAGTGGACCATTAGTTTGGTGATCTTAATTCGGTTAAAAGTCACCTAAGCACCTTTTAGTATCATGTGACTGAATTTAAATACCACAGCCAACAGAGTGTTTTTCTTTTCAATTGTGTTCAATCAACAGACATGATTGTTATTGAGTTTTCAGTGACCAATCACATGATGAGATGCTTTAACCAATAAGCAAACAGCTTGGTGGTTCACGTTGAGTACTGTATCCACAGTGAATTTGTGATTTGTGAATTATAACATTACCTAACAGACACTGATGTTACAAAAAACGTATCCATTTTAACCCACGAAACCAGGTTGGACTTGCCAGTCAGCATATTCAGTAGATCAAGTTAATACTCAGAAGGTCACATGGTGTAGATTAGTCTTTTCCACTGGACGGATACTCAGCTTGATTTTCGTAAAAGACATCTGATTGGTTAAGAGCTAGCTTCGAGAGATTCTCCATATGCGTGGATCATTAACTTTGGGATGGAAACCAGCCATCCTCACAGTTGAAGTGGTTAGTATAACAGAGACAATTAGCAGCAATTATTGTAGAGAGCCTGGATGGATGGAGATCAGCTGATCATATTTAGATATGCATCACTAGTTCTGATAACATCTGCGAATAGTTCTGTTCCACACTTAAAGATGGCAACGTCACTGATTTATCTCCTTCCCGTAATGTTATTAACTGTAAAGAGGAATTGCCTCCTATTTGTGCATTTGCTTTACTTTGTTCTATATTTAATTGTGGAAACAGTTTTTCCGTCACACACTCCACCAACATAGGATCCTCTCCTGATACAAAGGTTTTGCTTGATACGTGTACAACTTTCTTTGGCCTGAAAAAATAGAATGCCTCAATCAGTCCAGAAATAATAGCATTCAGTGATTTTTAATAGATTTTATTTCATATTGAGCATAATATTTGGAAGAAAACCTCAACCGATACTTACCTTCCCCTAATGGCCTTGATATGGTGAGCGGGTATGTGCCTCAATGAAGTCACTCCAGTTTTATTTTCACGTTTATCGTCTCTTTCCATCTGTTTCTCTACGCCTTCAAATAGTTTCATGAGTAGATCTGCATTAGCTACGCTTATTTTGCGTTCCCCTCGGAATTTCAAATGTTTGCCGTCCCTTTCCTTCTCACCTGGGGGCGTTACTGGTCGTACATCTACAAGATAAACATAAAGTACATGAAGGACCAATTTTACACGAGAGTCAAAAATAGTATCATGGACATAATTATACGGAATTTGTTCACATGGACGGGTAACCGTATTATTTTGAATATGAAATGTATTTTATGGTCAAGGAAATATTTGAAGTTCAAGGTGCTTATTTTCAATTATCAGGTTTCGTTTTCATTTCCTAGAAACTATATTCCTTTCGATATATTGGTCGTATCCTTATTGAATTGGGGAATTCTGGTTCTGGTCGCCACAGTCATCCAGACCAATTCACTAACAACTGTAGTCTCTGAACCCTTTCCCTCCAATATCTGCTTTATAATTCTTATGGTTTTATGGTTTTACCCTGCGTAGGGGCGTCAAGCAGGCAACCAGCTGCGTTTTGCAAGCGGCCATATGTAGGCAGTTAAAGATGCTTGATAATAAATAAAAGATATTTTAAGACACAACAGATATCTAATGCAAATGCTTACCAGTGCTTCTCTATATAATAAATATAATAATAATATTGCAAACATTTTGTCCTGGAATATTAAAAGGGGGGATTTTAACAAAAACGTTGAGCTACATTGGTTTCAATTTCTAGCCTGGGTATTGGATTTCTTGAACCCAACGTTTGAGTTCAAGCATTAACACCAAATTTCCGATACATGGAAAAGAATTTCAAAATCCATAAATGGAATGATACAGACACCATGCAAAGAGTGTAACGGTTTTTGGACATGGCTCTAGAAGAGAAAAAAAGGCTCTAACAAACGACTGATCATGCAGTACCTAGCAGCCAGCAACAACAGTTTATTTACATTTATAAATATTATTGTTCTATCGATGTCTTTCGAGACCAAGGAAGGAATATTAAAACATTACGACCCGAGTTTATTAGAGGAGCATAAATACCTTCCATATTGACAAACTGTTCTAATGTTGTCACGACATTGTGGGTATCATGACATCACTACGCAACCAAGCAGCAATATTTTTAAATCTATCTGTGTTAATCCTCTTATTGCTTTCATAATTAAGTGAGTTTCACAAAAGATCTACGTGCATAAATGTCCAGATACATAAATTGCTGCAAATTGTTACAGAACTAAATAGCTTGATAGGGACAATTCGAAAAGGTGAATGTAACAAATACTGATGAAACATGAATCGGCAAGTTTCATTTTTCAGGGTGCAAAAACATCCCACTGACCGTGAATAATTGATGCAAATTGACTTAATTTACTCCAATTTCACTAGTAACCTTGTTCATTTCAATAACATTCGCTTTGTTATTGAAAGCCAGAAACATGACCCTGAAAGGTGTGCTAAATTAGGCATTTCCCTGCTGACTATTTTCAATCAGAATAAACATACTCACCATCCATTTCCTGATCATCATGTCCTTCTCTGTTCATAAGGGGTGGTAGAATAGGATAGGCGTTCGCTGGTGACACACTGGTAGGGTTATTCGGTTGCTGCCAGAAGGATTGCGGTAATGCTCTGAGCCTCATGGGCAATGGTTCTGAAAGGAGAGAATAAAAAGTATGGATGTTAAAGTGATTCTGACAAATTTGAACATAGTATACGAACTGCCGACTAAGTATGAACTGCGACTGAAAAAAATATATGCAGTAAAGTCTGTTTGAAAGGAATGCATGTGAAGAGAAAGTTTGTCCCTAACGAAAGGAATTCTCCGCAGCTTGGTAGTTGTACCGTATTTCGTCTGTCTCAAGAGAAAGATTCTGACAAGCGACTCGATTTCCTTGGAGTTTTGACCTTTCTCTTCACACAGATTTTGCTGTACTGTAGTTTGGCTTCACAATCTGACTCAATGGGACGCATGCTCTTGTAATCTTCGATTAATTTTACTGTACCAAAACGTTATCTGCTTCTATCATGCATATTTCAGGTTTATCATTTATCGTTCAGGGTTTAACCGGGTTATTCCAAATGTGAAACTAATCTTTAAAGCAAGGTTACTTGAAATAATTAATATCAAACGTCTATGGTGACCCCAAAATGGAACCAATGGGATTATAGAATTGGATTTTTTCTGTAGCTATCGGGTTGGGAAGAGGTTAAAGGTACTGGAGAAACCCTTGTTTAAAATGAAATCATGGTCCCTCTTGAATTAATTTAAAGTACTAGTAACTCCCGAGTCACCAGAAGGATTCCGAATCAAAGTTATTCTGGAATCTTGTGACATACATGGCACCGCAAAGCTGGAGTTACACATGTCGTTACCACCCCAGCTGCACATGCACATTTGCGCGCATTTTCCCAGCACTGAATGAAAAAATAAGGGGAAATTTAACCATCTTGCAGACCTTTTCCGTGATAATATATGTAATGAGATATTTCTACATTATTAATATGGTAGTTTACGAAGAGAATACAATGTAATGTACCGTTGTAATCGATAGTAACATTAACATGATGTACGTATGTGCATGATACGGACAACTATATCATTTCGTGTCAATTCCTACCTTTGCAGGAATATAGGTAGACACTACTTTAATAATGTAAAGAAAAAATTGCTTATTGCGTATTTTTGCGCTGCATGTCAAAATTCCCGTCTAGTAAAGGACAAGACGTTCATTAAAATTACAGGTTTTGAATCTTTTACCAACTTCAACACGTGTAAAAAGTTTACAAGTTCATAGCGCTTTATTGATGTACTGAGAATCAAAGTACTCAGATCTTTGCTCAGATCATTGCTCAGATCCCTTTGGTACAGTGGCCATATTTGTACCTAAGATACGTATACAGGTGTGCTAACAGCTGCATTTTGTAGGGACAACGTGCACTGTCATCCTTATTGGAAGCTGTGTCTCATATACACTTATCATGATTACTTTATTCACAGAATACACAGTAACTACTTGTCCAAATATGTACGAAGTGCTCTGTCCATATTTGTAATGATGACCATTTGTTAATGGATGTGTGTATCTACACTCTATACTCTGTTTCCCGTGTTTACATGACATTCAATTATTTAATTTTCATGGCCAAAACACAAAAATGAAGCACATAAATAAACAAATCCGAACGGAGGTACTTAAACGTTGTCTTCTGTCTGTGTACATCGAAACATTTGTTTATCACATTCATTAGCGTTTCCTTTCCCATGTATTGATTTTTCTTTTTTCTTTTCGTTGGAGGATAATTTGCTTCACATGATTTTGGCATGAGGCGAACTGACACACATTTCTAACATGCATGCATGCACGTATAACAAATAAGATTCGAACAATGATTAAGATGACAGATGATGGATTTGTGAGATATAATGAGCTGGATCAGGCAAGGTATTGCATTTGAGACCATCATCTGGGGCATGAAGCGCATTCATGTCATTTAAATATTCTGACCTTATTTCATTTAGGTTTTATTAACAACAGACGCATACAAATGTACTAAAACTTGAATATATTTTAAATATACAGCAGGCTCTATATATTTAGTATTCATATTGACTATTCCCTTATTACGCAAATCCATTATATTGACCTTTTAACAGCTTCATCCACGTCAACAAAAACGAAACAAACAAAAATTGATTTACAATATAGCGGTGCTTGCCCTTCAAACCATGTAGGTCCTGGGGGATTCGATCAAGTCATGCATTCGCTGTGTAAGCCAAGCGTAACTAACACAATAATTATGAAGCTGTTCAAATTGGTATGATTCATGGCTCAGACTAAAATATAATTAAAGCTCATCATTTTTACAACCGTATTTAAAGATGCCATTCTTTATCAATTATTACCTGTATTTGCTCGCTTATTGTGACATAGAACTTCGTTTACAGGTGAAACCAATTTCTCCTTCAACACAATTTATCTTTTGCCACAACAGATAACAATTGAGCTGCAAGCATTACAGCAGTCATCATGACTCTTCTGCATACCAGAAGCAATGTTTACACTGCAGCAGTTACCTGGCCGAGGGGACTCAACCTTGTCATTGGGATTTCCAAGATCAAAGCTGTGTGTTCCACTTATGAAGCGGTGTGCGCTTATTTGAGAGTAAAGAAGAACTATAGATGGTACGCACGTAAACAGCGTAGTCGTTGCCAGTCATATTAGTCATATCACTGACCATATTTACAATGTTGTCAGATGGGAGTTTAGGTTACTCCAGAATGTCATGGAGACCCTTACACTTTAGATTATTAGGGCCTAAAGGAATAAACCCTACAAGAGTAATTCAATGGCTAACGGTTTACATGTCAAATATGGATACAAAATTGTTTAATTTGAAAGGCGAACATGGGGATCAAGATTTAGAATTAAAATCTTTGAAATAAACGAGACTCTCAAAATCTTAGGTAATCTTATAAAAGTAACACCGGCAAAATAATTTCATTCGTGCAGTTAGATCAGGAAATGAATGAAGTGCTGGGAAAGTTTTTCAAATACTTAATATTTTTTAACTTTGGGCAAAATAGATTTTAAATAATTATCAATATTACCGTCGTTGCATATCTCATATACTATATATTTTAAATGTATTCACTACAAAAAACGCCAATACTGCCCGATGATCAAATATTGCAGGTTAACGTTGGAATTCTTGTCTTTATCGCTACGTGAACTGTTTACACAGTTGCTATTTGTTCGCTGTGGATATCGAACTGATAATCGCTGCCTTATTTAGAATAAAGTATGGTTCAATACAATTTTGGATGAATTCACATTAATGGCAAATCACGACTCAAAATAACAGATCATTAAACTTCTAACTCTACTTTTTTCTAATTTATGTTCTATAAGACAAGAAATCCAAATAAAAAAGCAGGTATTTCACGTAAATGATCTTCCAACGCTTATAATTCTTAGAGCTAGGAACTGCAAATACTCTCGGATCTAAGCTACGAAAAGATTATGGATGTGCCATAAAATACCATGACATCGACACGTAATTGAAGAACCGTTATTGTCGGATACATCATACACTAAACAAACCGAGATTATTTAAAATACTTGTTTCAACTTGTCAATAATTCATGCGTTGACATGTGGCACCAATATAACTCTTCCTCCTTAAATTGGTGCTTAAGTAAAATGTGCGATACATGTACTTGAAGCAATAGGATCTTGATAAGTATCAGTAACTTTGTAAAATATGTTAATTTACAGCCAGATAGAAATGGTTACAATTGTTGAAATGCAAGTGAGAAGGTGATCCGCTTCAAGTAATTAAGTAACAATTTATGGAATCGTTATGTTTTCCATTTCAAATTCGTTGCCAATGAATGGATTATACCAAATTTCATGCCATACGTTTTCAGAAATATAGCGTAAGTGTGTAGTACTGTACACTCGAAAATCTTGACAAACCGCAAGGATAAGGAGTTTAAACAGTAAATTCAGGTCTATGACATAGGACCTTCGTTTTCATTTCCAGTGTATGTCTCAATTGTTGCAAACAATAGACATTTTTGTTAATAGCTTGTACCTCGACAATGACATCTGAATGAGATGTGACGAATGATCAAATTGTGACTTTACAAATGATACCTATGTAATTGAGGCTAAATCACATCAAATGGGTTGCCATAGAAACAAAGAAGCTTTTGGAAGCCGTGGATTGAAATATTATCAAATAGTTGTAGGTGGGAACACCTGGGGAAAAGCTTTTTTGTCAATGGGGATACACATTTTAATGTATTCGATCCTTATATCTTCTTTAATATATACGATTGTTATTATGTACTGTTAACTTATACAAACGTCCAATAAATAATCAATCAATATATTCATTTACAAACCTGTTATCAACTTGAAGTGCGATTCGTTTGTTTTATTTACATGTAATTGTGACCTTGAAATTTCTGACCTTGACATTGCTATGTATTAAGTTTGCCCAGAACAAGTGAACTATTCTTACCTCGTTTTGGTTTTGTTTTCGGTGGTGTTGGTTCTCTCTTTCGAAGCCCTTCTTTCATAGCAATAAGAGCAGTTTTCTTTTTCTTTATTTTTGGTCTGCAAATAGTTACTTCATGGGCATGCTGAGTAAACCCTGGCTGCCTAACATACGTTGGTCCAGAGGCAGTAGAACTATTTCCTGGAGAACTAACATTCTCATAGTCATGGTCTGGCAAAGCATAATCATGTTCCACATGATTTGTGGGGCTGTGGATACCCTCTGCCCCACTGCCACTAACACTGGAAGGTGACGAACATGGTGCAATGACTGGATCCTCATCCTCATCACTGGAGGCCATCATCGGACCTGATGGTCTCCTCTTCCCTTTTCCTCCACTCATGTTTTAAACAACCATCCCGCTTTCCAAGCAGAAGGGGATATGATACCAAACCAACATCAAAGGCAAAACACCTTCTTGATTACAAGGACATCTTCTATTACTTTGTACCAAGGATTTTGGAACAAATGATCTCCTATACAATTTTATCCGTTTCTAAAGAAACCAAATTCGTTGCTATGGTAATGATATTCTGGCTTTATTATGACTTAAAATAAGGTTGAATCTAGACTCTCCGTATAACAAACTGCACGAAAAATTGTCTGCATATATTTGCGTCCACTAAATCAAAACAGTATTAGATCCGTTAAACAATATATGGTCAAGCCTTGACAAGTTTCACCTTGATGACAGTCCACACCAGCGGGGTAACCATACAAAATTAATGACAGCTTGCGTTCACTTTCTTTTACTGTTTTCTAGAAAACTAGATATAATTGAAACGTGATATATTTCCACAATATTCCATGACATTTGTTCTTTTAATTGCGTTTACAATCCTGGTAGATATCCCTTCTAATGTGACAGAATCAACGTTGATTTCTCCTGTTGATACAACAACAAGCCGTCTCCATGTTGTCATCCAGCCGAAAATCGCTAGTACGACGTCGCTGATTGGCTGATCCTGTCGTCAACCAAACCACATGCTTATCATGATCAGCTGTCAATCAAATCTTGTGGTTATTAATCCGCGTGTTCCATCATGATCTTTTCTCGCTTTTACTAAAAAGTTTCTTGCGCCAAAAATAAGTGAAAATGTTTATAGTCAATTGAACTCTAAGGAGATAATTTGTATGAAAGATAGCGCTGAACAGCCGCCAGAAAGTGCACAGGTACTTCAGCATGTGCGCTGCCAAATTAGACCAACATTGTAATACCAATTGGATAAAGTCAACCTTCCATCACAAGGTGATTATCGTGATGACAAGTTGGACTTCCCAATAGCAAGCTACTGGAGTTTTCTTTCTCGGGCAGTAGGTCTCACCACCTGACGGGCCATAAATCCAATTTTGTATTCTGATGTTCCAAGTAAATGATTGACGGACTTCATAAAAATGAATGAATAAATTTATAAAAATTAAAAACTAAATTATTGCATTTTGTCTTAAAAATTAAGCGAATGATGCAAAAGCTGTGACACCAGGATTTCATAAAGGAACTTTGGTTAGATAATGCTTTCGTTTTAAGAACAACATTAAAAAAAACAAAAAAAAAAAACCCAGAAAAACCAGTAAATTAATTAATAAATAAATGTACATAGAATAAAAATTTTTAATTGAAAAATGCAATGTGTAAGCAAATTCACAAATTTCAAAGAAAAATAATTAGTGCATTTGGCTACTTGGTTGTGTCATAATATACACATAATTCATACGTCAAATATCTTTACATTTTATTCTAATAATATTTGTTAGATTTATAATTTCAAAGTAAACATGTAATGGAGAAGGCAAAACAGTAAACGAACGGACCTCGATTTTCACAAAGTTTACGAACATGGTTGGTAATGCGACATGTGGCATAGTCGTATCTGTTTTGAATATGTCTCATTGGTTTTACAGCAAAAGAGACAATTGTCTCATTGAAAAAACCCCCAAAAACTTATAAATACGTGGCATAGGTAAAGAAAAAGGTTTCATTGTAATTTGACTGTGTGAAACATTTAGAACATTGCTGAAATTACGAACTGAATCCATGGCATATCTTGGTTATTGCGCTGGACATGCGCATCACTGATATGACTGCGTCCGCGCTCACCTCCAGTCAGCATATTAGAATTGCTCGTCCTTTAATTTGTAAAAAGTTGACGATGCTGAAAATTGTTTGAGGGGCTTTCTTCGCCAGAATTGTGCAATTTTATAAGTTAACCAAAATTTTGGAATGTTTAGCAAATTTATAAAATACGCGGAAGGGAGTTTTGCCAACTGGGCACTGACTACACTACAATCATTTTATTCAGCGCGTTTCCATAAACCTTAACGCAACGTCCTTAACGCACCAACTCTAACGCAGTAATGTTAGCCTACGAGCCCAACGCTAAAGAAGTGGTGTAGGACTGTAACTGCACATGCATTAAGGATTATGAAAGCGCGCTAATTTACAACTTGAGGCGTGTTTTCCGTGGATCGAAAATTTTAGATGTGCAGATGTAATTTTAGCAATATTTTGGGATTCCAAATGGAAGCATCACTTCACTTTATATATAAATGATAAATAAAATAATAATCCTCTCCATAATCCTCTCTTGTAAGCATCTTCTGACAGCTTTCGACATGCTTCAGTAAATCTATAAATATAAAACGCTATTGAGTTAATCCGTAAGTCCGTAAGTCCGTGAGTCCGTGAATGTGTAAGGGTCTTTTTTTCTGGAAGTGTGTTCTACACTCCTCCCCGGATATATCGATATCGTTTATATCGATATCCCGCTTATATCGAAACAATCTCTTGCAGTCAGTCAAATTAAAATATGTAGATATTTGTTCCGCTTATATCGATATGACTACTGTGTGTAGTTTGGTTGCAAAGACTAAGACTAAGAACTATCAAATACGCCATATCAACTTGACCTTGACTGACATCTATGACCTACTTATTGTAACCTACTTCTGTAACTAGGTCACAACCACCTACTTTTAGTGTTACTTTATGTCCACAACAGCGGGCATCCTGACCTAGGGAAGAACTAAAGATGCAAGCAAGTACACTCCTCCCCAGATATATCGATATCGCTTATATCAATATCCCGCTTATATCGGGACCATATCCGCACCAAATTAATAGACCCTCATGTTAATTGTTCCGCTTATATCGATATCCCGCTTATATCGATGCTATTTTCTCGCACCAAAAATATCGATATATCCAGGGACAAGTGTAATTCTCCGTTTGAAATTAATGAACTTGTTGCAAAGATAAACATGAAGAGCTTTAAAACACCGTCTTTAATCCACCAAAGTTAACCCTGTAAAGAGGTGGCGTTAACTGCACACGCGTTATGAATACGTGCTGACAGACTCAGGTCCTGTGGAAGTTTAAATGCTCATCATAGTTTAGGCCAGGAAATCGCCTCTTTTCTAATGCAATTTAGGCTATTGCTAAGATTACATTTCCTGCCGCGGGATTTTAAATCATATATATACATATACATCTACATGGCTGCTGGAACATGTTGCAGACAGTAAAATACGGTGGCCTCAGGCACGATTGGTCGACAGTCTGTCAAAGTCGTTCGGGTAAAATCTTAACTTTACCGATATTTATCAACAGTTTGGCCTTTTAGGGGCCAAGTCAAGTTCAATTTTTTTTCCAATCGCCGCACTTTGAAAATCCTGCCAGTACAATGTAATCCAAATGATTAAAAAAACAAGCCTTTGTTGCCCTTAAAAATTGATCCACTTGTTTCATATTTTCAACGAATAAATGTGAAATCGAGTTTTACAGTTTAATGCTTTTATTGGAACATATTTCCCTGTACCATTTACACATGTAATGCAAAATACCGTTTCACAAAAGGCCCAAGATGCCTCAACATTTGCTGAAGAGAACAATCACAGTAGTAAACAATTAGCTATAACATATTAAATGATACAGTACGTACCATTTTTTGTATTTATTTACTGTTAAATACATAATATTGTTCTGCCCTTTTTCTCGGTGGGGTACATTCTTTTGTAGATTTATTTTCACAAATACTGGTCACGTATTCAGGCACGTCGTACAAATATATAATTGTTATCACTGTGGAAGGTTGACCGCTATTTATGAAAGTTGTGGTTAATTACCAAATAGAAACGACCTCTTTCCTTGATGCAGAAGTTGTAAGTACAAGGTATTTTACACAAATCTGTGGCCAATTACATTTAAGTATCCATTACAAGAACACATATTAAGTAAAACAATATTGTGTAATGTTCAGGAATTTAAGTTCGTCTATAAATTCAATCAAAATTCGAGAACATTATTTTACACCCCGTAGAGAGTAACACATAGCACCAAATGAATAAAATATATAGATCTACAAAGACTTTATTGCATTTTTCAGGTCATGGAAGAACAGGATTAAAACCTACACCTAACAAGGTAGTTTGATAAAAGGTACGCCGTACTGTCTCTAATTGAGGCCCTTTATGAGACTTCCTTCTTTTCATAAAGTAATTATTATGTTACAGTGCACAGACATTTTTTCATATTGTTAATTTCATAAGGATCTGCTTCTCAGTAAACTTTTATTCTTAAATAGCCTCATAACTGGCTTTTTCTGTGCACAATTGATCTTAGCCACCAGGACCACAATTAGAGACAATAATGTATTATATACTATTTTGTATTTGCAAGAAGCAACTCTTTGGAAATTTTTATCATTAAATTGATTTCAAAAATATAAAGGAAGCACACATAAAGGAAGGGTCACCATGACCTCCTTCCAAAAAAATTGCTGACATGACAGACCAAGAAAGCCGAGTCAGCTAACTAAGTTCGAGAACGAAAGATGAGAACTGTTCTCTTGTACTATCCTACGTCAACAAGTCGTATTGACTAAATGCATACATCTTGTGGGTATGCACACTACACACAATTATTAATAATATCGTAATGAAAATACTATTCTAATCTATCCAATTTGATAAATTATCATATGTAATTTTTGATACATGGACAAGAAATTTGACTAAAGGGTAATGGCACATTTAAAACAAGTTCTTGGCAGGTTGAAAATCATGACTTATGTAGCAACATTGCAAATTATCTCAAGATAGCCATAAGGCTATTTACAAAATGTAAATCTGTAACCATATTTGTAAGTGTCTGGAGACAGTTTCACGAGATTCCCAGGATTTCAAACATACGAGACAGAATAGCAGTATTTAAAATTCTAAGGCACATCCCATATTTTCCCACAAAGTCAGTATATTTTCCCACATATAATTCATATTCAGAAAATATGTTCTTTTTATCACATGTAACAATATATCTTGAACACACTCAAATGATATGGCCATAAATATTAACTGTTGGTGCTAATTTTACAGCAGTTAACATGAAAAAGAACAAAAATACGAAACTAAAACTTTCCTCCTTGAAGTGCAGTCAGTATGTTAAACAAATGTAACCACAAAGTAATACTGTAAATTTACGTGTACATTGTAATAATTGCACATATATCTTTTTTAAAATTCTCATCACACATTCGCACACTGAGTCATTCTACCTACCTACCTACCTACCACACGAGTTATTATAACTGATAGCTATGGTTTAAATAAACGAGTAATTTCAAGTTCAGATGTTTGGCCATAACAAGTACAAGTACACATGGGACATCAACCTGGACGACTTCTTTGCTGTCAAGTATTTATGGGTCTACGAATGAAATCATTATATATCTGACGCCTTTCGTCGTCTTGAGTCCTTCATGCCAGTGAGTGATGCGACCTGGGTGTATGAGGGTCCAACCTTGCTTCCCTTTCGTCCAACTGCAGTTATATCTCAGGAAGCTAGTTCCTCCTCCCTAAAAATAGCAAATGTCGCAAAGTGACTTTTTCCTTTAAAATAGATAGTAAAGGGTTAACTTCACAATCCGTATTGGAATAGCATTAGGGTATTGATTTGATCCCAGATCATTCTATTTTCACTTAAAAAGTCTTAAATCGACATAAATGATATTTCTTTGAGCCAGAGGAGACCAAATTCCC
>JBCAUI010235527.1:0-16424 GCA_038406195.1 Haplosyllis anthogorgicola
GGACTCCTTATTGGTAATAAAACATTATTTTCTTCATATTTTCTGGTTCCAAATAGTTGATGTTGTTGTGAAGGAGTCTAAGTTGGCAATGGCATTTCAATGCATAAGGGAAAGCTTTGTGCTTAGCTTGGTAGTTGCTAAGCAACTCCCACTATACCTTACTGAACTTTCCAGCCAGTGCACAGAGGCCCTTTTGGGTATTATTGGTTATTTTACAAATACCTCAAAGGATAAAACATTATCAAACAGTTTTTGATACAACTGCATACAGACAAATAGGAAATCACCAAAGAAGAGCGTCCATTGATATTACATTGTGGCTCTCCTTTACATAATAATTCCCAATCTGTACAAAGTTGTTATCAAATTGAAAAATCATTAAACATTACTTTGTCAAATCCAGGAAATAACTAAATAAAAAATAACTGAAAAAATACCCAATATGTTACAAGGTAACACAAGGAAAAGTCATGTGTCTTAACAATACAAATGTTATTACTGACATTCAAACTTGCAAGGTTAAATTTAAAGAACATTATTAGTTTAGGTAACAATGGCAATGAGTACTTTCATCGAAGTGGATCTACTAATTACATCTACAAAGCTTACAAAATAGATGTGTTGCAAACAGAGTGAAGGCATAACAAACAAAACTCTACATGCACAATAATCTACTAGTAACATGAAATAGACTGCATTTTTCTATGTATAAAGCATTGTAAAACATGCCAGAATAAGTGTTTACTAAATCTTTACTCACCGTTGTGCCCAACAGTTTTATTGGCAGCATTTCTTCTTTCGTTGCACTCTTGTCACCTTTTGCGGACTTCTCACCTCTGTCAGTCATGTTGTTTCTACTCTACTTGATTACTTTAATGAAGTTATTCTAAACAATGAGAAAAATTTGGAAATTTTGAATTTTGATACAGTGTCTAAAGCATGAAATCCAAAAGCCAAATGATGCACATGGATCTATAAATAAGATTCGTAGAGGAACCTGTTTATAATTTTCTGTGCACTTAATTGATCGAGAGTTGATTGTGTGTAGCATTCTCTATGACAAAAATCCATAGCCACATCATGGCCAAAAAAGGGCTATCCCAAGTTCTAAAAATAAATAGATATTTTGTGAGAATAAAAATTGGACCAATGAGTGCCTTCGCAAAATCGGGACGTCATTTCGGCTCATAAATCCCGCCCACCTCGGTCGCTAAAATCAACTTTCCTTTCTGTTTCAGGTTTGACAATTGTGGGTCACGAAACTTTGACGAGATTACAAAATACAATTGTTCATGCAGAGAATTTGAAATTTCGATATTTTGGAAAATTAAACAAAAGCGGGGCTCCTATAGCTCCCTTCACCTCATCCTGAACATTGGCGGATCCAGGATTTCCCGTAGGGGGGGCGCCCGGCCTGTAGGGGGGCGCCAATCCAATTTTTCACCTATTTTCGCCCAAAAATCGAGAAAAACTGCATGAAAATGAAGAAATTTTGGGGCGTAGGGGGGGGCGCGCCTCCCGCACCCCCCCCTAGATCCGCCAATGCTGAATAAGCAAGGTTATTTGCGGTGCCATAGAAATTATTGTTTATGTGGCATGTCTGTTCGAGGCCAGAGAATGAACATGATCAATAGGCGCTCAATTTTCGCCCAAATCATGATGAATGATACTCTGCATTGTCCTTAACCGACACATGCAATGTTTTCTTCACCACATTCTTTGCCATCTTTATCTTGAATTCTACAAATATCCATCACACTATGTAAGGCAAGCTTGCCTTCTTCCAATTAATTTGTATGATCCAGATAATTTTGTGCGATTCCCACCACGGGCATTTAACTTGTTTATTTCGTACTTTCCATATTTGGCCGTGTTAATCTCTTGTAGAGATTACGCCTTAATCTCTATGAGGTGATCATGAGGTGATCATGACCAAATAGAAAGTACGGAATGGATTAATTAGATGCCTATGATTCCCACATGTAAAAATGTCCGACAATGTGGCTTGTTTTACTTAGAAAAATGTATTCTCAGTAGCAGTGTACAAGTCTATTAAATTAAAACACGGACGACATCGACAAATTTGCCTGTGGTGATTCCTTACTGATTTATGATAAATACTTACCAGCACGGTAGTTCTGAACTTCGTGGGTGTTATCTTTAATCTTCTGTTTTCTCAGATAATTGTTTCTTTCGTAAATGTTTTGGTACGAATGAGTAATATGAACAGACCAAGCAGTTCAAAGTTTTTTTCTTTACCCAATTTTAGCGTAAACGAGGTATTTAATTTGTCTATTTCGTGCTTTCTGTATTTGGCCAAGAGGTAATCATGATCGAATAGAAAGTACGAAATGAACGAATGAGTAACATACCATATAAAGCCAACATTTTTGAGTTTGGTGACGAAGCACACAATAAATGGAGAATACTGCTGTCAGAATCAGGAGCATTTAATTTGTCCATTCCGTACTTTATACTGTTGTCCGTGATGAACTCTACACTTTCTAACCAAAAGCTAAAAAATATGGAATGGACAAATTAAATGCCCGTGGTCAGAATCAACTTGGCAATTTTATGTCACAACTTCTTGCTGTTTGGCGTTGGGTGAAATTAGAACAAGGTGACACAGGTGGACAATATGTCCTATTCAAATGTGGCGCCAAGTCACATGACCGTGTACTCACTACGACCAATTCTCAGCTCATTACTGAGTAGCCTTGAGTGACAGCATTATTGTTTTTTAAGCCATTGGAAGTACTCGGAAATGTTCCGCCAAGGCGTTTTTAAACACTGTCTTTTCCCGTTCTATTTTACGCTCTGATAAATCTATTGTTTAAAACTAAAGAAAACAGACAGAAAATTCCCTTGGCGGTGAAAATGAGCACACGGAAACTGCTGACTGACATACTTTGAGAGTGTGAATGCGGATTTCAGATTACGCGGTGCAGAAACTGAAACGCCCTATTCTGAAATTGGTGCAGAGAAAGAAAATTAAGGGGCATTTGGCATTCTTTTACGTATCATTTTGAATATCAAGAAACATCTGTAGTTTGTACGGGCGTCACCAATAAGCAACTCTAAATGGAAGTATCAAACGTTCAAAACTGTTTCCTATTTCAAGAAATTTCACCCTTTTTGTACACCATAAATCATATGTAATTCACACGTTTAACTGCATACATTCTTTAAGTCTGTGATGAATTTACAATGGATTCTTCCATTGGATAAAAGCTGAATCCTCGGTTTCAGGAGACAAACTTGTCCATGTATCTACTATGCCATTTATACATTATTGTAAAACTATGTTTTCCGTAATTTATTTTAGAAAAAGAAAGTTTGGAATGTTATCATGTTTAATTTACAGATTCTTCTGTATGGAAATATTGTTAACCTGAGAGAATTTGTGACACCTGTACAAACTACAGATGTTTCCTCATATTTGTGAAGACACTTTTTCAAAAGAAAGGAAATGCCGTATCCTATTTTCTCACCCTAAGTAGTGTAACCCATCAAGTGTCATATAACCCCTCAAGTGTCACTCTCTCCACCCCTCCTTATCTAGATCTACTGACTGACAGCAACCCAGTGTGGCCCCCAGTCAAGTCATTGGATCTGGTCAAGCTAAGAGACTCATATAAAAACTCCTGCTTGCCTTTAGTAGAGCAGACCTGTTTGAGCACAATGGAGTGCTCAACATGTGCAGCAGGGAGAGGTGCCAGTCTCAGCAATGAGAGAGACCTGGCCAGAGCACTGAGGGAGTGCGGGGCACACTGAGTGAGTGTGTGGTCTCGGGTTGTGGACTGGAGTGAGCTGATCCTCAAGGAATGGGGACCATAGGTTTTGGACTCTAAGGAACTATTATATAGACACACCTGCATACTACTCCTTTTATACAACAGGGAAGACTATTGTCTTCCCTCACTTTCTACATTGGTGTACAACTTTATATTGAAGACTATACACTTTTATATCATCTGTGTTTACACAGATTTACAAGTATATTTGAGACCAGTTAGGAAGCAGCCCTAAGTGCTCTATATTCATATGTTTATTGGATTGTATATGTCATGAAGTGACTGCACCAAACACCAGTTTTAGTCCATAGAGGATTGATACATGGTGTCATGACTTCTTTGCATTGGCAGACTAGTCTCCAAATCAGACAATGTCATGCATCATTGGACATGTGCTGGTAAAGTGAGAGCAGAGAATGCCTCACTGTGTGGTAGGGCAGATCCATTCTGTGATACCTTCCAGCCATAACCACAAGCCATGACATATACAACAATTTATACACATATATTTACCTGACAAGACATTGTAGGATTATAATAAAGCCAAGCCTAAAACTATTTCTCAAGTTATTTCTTAGCATGTCAAACAAATTTGGCACAGGCGCTTAATATCCAGAAAGGATCCGCGCCAGAAACTAAACAGTGGAGCTATGGATAATTTCAATATATTTCAGACGAAACGGCAGAGTGATTCTAAACCTTTTGTCGACTTAGCCAATTATGTTTCCCAAGAACCAGTTTCGTTTATCTTTTATTCTTGTGATAATTGATATTATTCGGCAAAGTTTTGGTTAATTTTGTAATCTAAAGTAACAAAAATCTAAAGAAGAAGAAACTAATTGTTGTTGAAAGCCACGAAGTCCCACATTGTGGTCTGTTATAATGAATATTAATGATCTTTCCTGTCAAGAGTAGGAGTCTTTGATCCCTTGACTGTCACACTGGCGTTGCAGAAGAGGATTTCGAAAGCTAAAATGATTTTGCAATATCTATGTATGGACTGAAAATTTCAAACCAAACCAAAAACCACTTGGTTTGTCCTGGATTATTTTCCAATGAAAAGAAAATCAGTTTCTCTTTAGACTCGTTGGTTCCTTTAATTAAGGAAAACCTTTTGCAAAATCAGTTCAAAGCCAGACCCTGAACATGTTAGCATGCAATATTCTGGGGGAAACAATGCAAACGAATGCCTTGATGCATGACCTGAATTTGAAATGAACTTCGTAATGGTTAGATCACGTTCTAGAGTAGCGACTGAGTGAGCTGTGATAACGCTATTAGCCAACCGGTTACTTTTTCCGATGAAATCCGGTTTCGAGTTGAGACATGATAATCCGTATGTAATGGCGATTAAAACAATAAAGAATGTCGGATAAATCAAATTTTTTATGAAAAGCTTATTTTATTCAAAACATGAGAAAGTCCTTAAGTATGCACTTGAAAGTTATTTCGTCTTCATGGCACACTCAGAGCAACGTGCGGTTAACGACTTCAACCTACCATTTCGGCAGGAAATAATCTAGATAATATTATGTTGACTGACTGTACGCTACAGTCCCTACATCAGATGTTAGAACTTCGGAGTTGGCAAAAGAATAGCTTTACGGGTAAAAGATGAAGCGGAAGGAGCAATGATTTCCGACTCAGAGTCACTGCAGAAAGAGTGTGTGACTCTTGTAATGAAGGCTTGGCTATCGTTTCCAAGGGTGAACTCTTTGCCATTAGGTTGATTAGACAGAAGGAGAGGGATCAGGGCGAGGTAATGAATAAAGTACATGGTGTTATTGACAATGGTCTACAACAGTTTTACGCTTGAGACAACTATGGGACAGAGAATGGTCATAAATTTTGTGTCCTGTCCACCTTTTCTATGTGACTGGCATCTGCACAGGGTGTTCTGGCTCGTGAAAAAGCTGTAATGATGTGATGACAAACGAATCCCTTTATGTATAAGCAATCTTTAGGGGGACTTACAGCAATAAACCAAATAATCTAGTGACGCCTGAAAACTATTGCTGTATTCTTCTTATTTTCAGACAAGGAGTACATCGATGGAATTATCGGCATCGATATTATTTACGTGTACTTTCTGCTAACAAACATTGAAAGAATAGATCGCAGTAAGACTAATACAAAACATTTGACGACCCTTTTTAGATAACGAGTTTGACTTTTGAACAGAGAACTCGCTCGTTTGCGTTAAACCTACATGTTTGCGCCACTGGGACCTAGACTGCTGATTTGTTAGTTTTGTTACCTTTTCCCTGTATCTGTTTCCTGGAAATATATGTTCAATAAAGCATTCTCTGCAAATGTAAATCACTGATGCTGGACGCAATAATACGGGCAAGTCAAAATGGAAATCTGAATATTGAGGTTAATGAATGACTCCTTGATCTACTTGTCCCAACCTGATACCGCGTACACAGAACAGGAAGTGATCGGTATCTTCTATCTGATTGGCTAAGATAAACCTAAAGGAAGAATGTGTTAACAAGAATACTCAAATCTGTTGTCAACAATATTTCGTTTTAAAGTAAAACAGCAGACTGAGTATTACCAAATTATCATAAAAATAACATTGCATATAATGTGGCATTTCGAACTAAGCAGCTTCAGAGTAGGCAGCTGTGTTCCATTCCATGAAAGTGAGGACAGTTGGCTCTCTGTACATTTAGTTGGTAACAAAAACTGGAGCACACATCATCTCTAAATAATGATATTAATTATGACTGGAAATCTATGTTAAATATGCCAGAATTATCCATGGCAATGCAAACTCTTACACCTAATTGGAAACGAATTGTATATAATACTGTTCTTCATACGTAAACATTTTGGAAAGTGTGTAAAGGAACTATCCGGAGATTTGTCTGGATTTAAAGTGTCCTAAAGTGTTGTTTTGGTTTCCACGGTGAGTAGTTTTTGAATGGAATTTCCATGTAATGTCAAAAAACATCTATAGATTAATCCTGGATAGCGACATTATTCTTGTAGGGAAATGCTTGATTTTTTCCCATTTTAGATAAACAAGTCATTAGCAGAGATGTCAACCTATAAGAGTTAAAATGCGTGAGATCTCACGTATTTGGGTGGCACAAATGCGTGAGACATACTGCTTTAGTTAATTACAGTACCTTAAACAAAAGAAGTATCATTGATTTGTGATCTATGATGGTTTTAGACAAGAATGAAACATTTCAATTGAAGGTTAATGTTTTCATGATGAATAAAATGGTAAATTATTTTTTCCGTTCTTTCTGTGCCGGTGTCTCAAAAGTGTGAGACTCACGCTGAATGCGTGAGAGTTGGCATCTCTGATACCAACATTTCGTACGACAGATTGTAGCCGCTGGAAATGATGCCATTGAAAGTAGCAGTCATAGGAGCGGGAGCAGCGGGCCTTTCTGCTTTACGACATTTAGCCAAAAAGCCACAGCTGTATCAGCCAATCGCTTTTGAACAGTCCTTTGCTGTTGGTGGTACATGGGTGTACACAGAGCAGATATCAAAGGATGAACATGGTTTGCCAATTCATGCAAGCATGTACAAAAATCTCAGGTAATACACTGAACTAGAAGACACACTTTAAGTTGTGATCACCCATGATTATTAATAGTTACGTTCAATAATGTGAACCGGTATATTTGGACCAGTAACAAACACAGAAAATTGTCCAGGGTGAGGGGTGCTGATGCATAACTCGAAATACTTGTGGCCCTATTCAGCAACTACATGTACCACTTTTGAACCGGGTCATGTCTGCTCAACGACCGTCATCTCGCCGCCTGGTCATCTCACCTCTTCATTATGCGATCAGTAATTTGGTAGTTGATTTAACTCTCATGTTGTTCATGTGTTTATTCGTATAAATCTTTAATAATAAAGAAGGCAATTGCTGCAATTTAATTAAACATGCAAGATCAAGAATGATTTTTTTACGTTAACTTCAGTTTGGTTCATGACGATTACAGTTGGCATACATAGGCAAAATGATGCCATTAGAGTGTTGAGTAAAGAAAATTATTTTGCATATTGCAGTACAAATATTTAAAATTTTTACGTTATTTGTAGGACAAATTTGCCTACTCAGGTCATGTCATACCCTGACTTTCCTTTTCCGTCCCATCTACCGTCTTTTATTATGCACATGGACATGCGGCGATATTTGGAGGACTATGTTGATCACTTTAACATTAGACAATACATACAAGTAAGTATATGTGAAATTGCCGTCCAAAATGGAACATTGATACATACATGTATAACTTTTTACATTAATTATATTCGTACTGCATGGATATTATCACTTTCATGATCTTTGCCACATCATTACAAAATCTAGAGCATGTCATAATATGGGATAACATGTAAGCCTAAATTCATCACAAGATTTCAAGAAAGGTCCGTTTTTACAAAATTAAATATCTAAAATTATAAGTTAAATACATGTACTTCTCTTTATATGTGTGATCAGTGTAAGGCCATTTTTCTGGCTCAAATAAAGTTTTAAGTTCCTATTTTATTATCGAATCCGTTCTACCTTGATAGTTTGGTACAACAGTTGAAATGGTACACCCTACGAAGACAAGCGATGGTACTATTTGGGAACTAACAACCAGAAAAGTGGATCAGAAGAATAAAGAATACTGGAAGTTTGATATGGTTATGGTTTGTAATGGGTAAGTTTTCACAATAACACATAAATTGTCAATAGTTAATCTGTATCTTTTGACCACACAAACTATTTTCATGTGGTATTGTCACATTGTCATCTGTGGCAATTATCCAAATTAACTGACAAGTCTGCTATGTATAGTATGGTCGCCCAGAGCGGCCCCCCCACCATACCGGGGCCCTTTAGGATTTTTGGCGCTGGTGTTTTGGCGTGCGCATGGATTGTCGCAAGCGGTGCCATCTTTAGTCTGCACTCGTGTGTCATGTGATATTTTGGACCAATCATGTTGGAGGATGCCGCCATTACTTCAGGTGAGAAGGAAAAAAAAGTTTTCCTAAATTTTCGGTATTTTCACAATTTACCTTTTTTAGATAGTGTTGTTTAGTTGGATTCCTGTATCTATAATAGTCAGAGATTCTTTTGGCCAAATATCGTAAAGAACTGTCTGATAGTTATAGTGTTTAACCCAATTCAATTCAAGCGTCTAAATTGAAATGTAGTCACATGGTGAGTATCTTAACTTGAAAAATTTGCAAAAATTGGGTTTCATGGCAAAAAGTTCCTAGAGCGGGGCCCTCCTAAAGCCAGGCCCCACTCTGGGTACCAAAGCCCCGCTATGGGTACCAAAGCCCCACTCTGGATAACAAAGCCCCACTCTGGGTAACAAAGCCCCACTTGACAGATCATCTCAGTTTCGAATTGTACCATGTTTCTCTTTACAGAATGGCCTTTTCTGATGTTGGGAGTGACTCAAATTATTACTCATCTGACAATTCATATTTTTCTGACTCTGATACAAGCTTAACGTCATCTGTTTTTGGCTATTTTTGTAAAATCTGTCATGTAAGAGCTGTTAGTCAAATTGAACTTGAAGGTCAATATCTGCAGGATGACATTTTTCTGCAGGATTTAGATAATGATATTTGGCTTAAATGTGATGAGTGTGGGTCAAGTTTTCATCAGACATGTTGGGAGACCTTTTCTGATAATATACCAGTGCAATTCATGTGTTGTGAGTACACCTGTTTCTCATTTTAATTCGCAATTTTATTCTGTTTAGAGTTGCCTTTGGTGGTGGCCCCACTCCCACAATGGGTGATCAAAGTCGAAAACATAAGAGAAAATGATGGCAAAATACCAAAAAGAAGCCTACACAAGCATATCTGAGTAAAAAGCGATCTACAAGGAAGTCTGGGTCATCCCACAAAGGTCAGCAATTACAATGATGGACAGAGGAGCAGATGTAAAATGCTCTCAGGCATTACTTTGCTTGCCGAGCCCCAGATTACAATGGGCCCCACTTGGACTACAAGGCCATCGCTGACAAATATGGTATACCAAGAGAAATATTCCAGAGAAGAACAGTTGGCAAGTACGCAGGATACACCACCCATCTCTCTGGAGGTAAGAATAAGCCATGTATATTTACTGTCCAGGAAGAAAGAGAGTTGGCAAATCATATTTCAAAATTTGTGCTTGCTGGCTTTCCTTTCACCCCAGCAGAGATTAGAGATTTGGCATATGAATATGCTGAAGCCAATGGAATTGACAGTTTCAGTCAATTGTCCAAAAGAGCTGGGAAGAAATGGCACTGTTTATTTATGCACAGGCACAAGAATATCTTAACTATAACAACACCAAAGTTACTCTCTGTTTATCATGCAAAGTGTGCCAACTGAGAAGTGATCGATTCATGGTTTGATATTTATGAAGATGTCCTCAAAGAGAATAACATTATGAGCAGTCTGTATGAATGGAATGTTGATGAGTGTGGGGCCATTGACACACCTAAGCCCCGCAAGGTAGTTGGCTTGAAACGTCACCAATCTAATCAACTTTTGTCATCAGAAAAAGGTGAAACAACAACCATACTATCATTTGTGAATGCTGCAGGCATGCACATTCATCCCTTTGTCATACATAAGGGTAAGAAGGTAATAAAGTGTTGGGAAGATGGAATGCCAAAGAGCATAACATTGTGGGCCACGAGAATTCTACAAGTATGGCAAAACTTTCATTGAGTTCATCAAGAAGCAGGGCCTTCTCCAAGATCCAGTCCAGAAGCATCTCCTTATAATGGACTCCCATAACACTCATACATTCTACTACCAGTTCACCAAGCTCATGAATGACAACAACACAGTTGTTCTTGCACTACCTGTGCACACCAGCCATGGACTCCAACCCTTGGATGATCTTCCCTTTGCTGCTTTCAAAAGGGAATGGTATGAGGTAGTTCGTATTTTTGTACGATGCATGTGTGCCCACAAGCTTTCCAAAAGCGAGTTTGGCCTTCCTTTTTACCCCACTTGGAAGAAGGCTATCACAGTGCACAATATCCAAGTGGGATTCAGAAATACAGGAATATGGCCGGTTAATCGCTATGCTGTATGTGAAGATAAAATTGACCAAGCATATATCTTTCTGACCATAAGAATCGTGTTGATTTTCAAATGTTTCCCTTGTTGCCCTTCTGTTTGTTGGTGTTGAATTGTGTTCAAGTGGGGCCTAAATGTTAAACAGATACACATGTATATACATTAAGCATCATCCCTTAAATTAATTAATATAGGTCTTGTTACACATTTTAGGTGGTGCAGCAACTGCTGTCCATGTTTTTGACCCGCTGACTGATGGTGGTGAGACAAGTGGGGCCCAGAATAATGTGCAACCAGGTGGGGCCCAGGGTGGTGATGAGGGAGTGAGGACTCCAACTCCGAGGGCTCCGGTTGCTCCAGTTGTGAAAGTGGGTCTGAAGGTTCGAGTGAGGGAGAATCATGTGGAGAAAGTCATGAATTGTCAGGTATATATTTATAATCAATCCATACATGCACCCATATGTCAGTCTTTACAAAGATAATTCTCTTTACATGGGTGCATTTTACATTTATTTTTCGAATGAAGACCAACCATCACCTAAGAAATTCTGCTTCAAGGCCCCACTCAATGTCCATGCTGATGTTGTGCAGACAAAAGTAGATGAAGAAGACCCATTGGATACGTTGGATACAGCCTTGAGTGAGAGCAGTAGTGAAGTGTGTACAGTTCTAATTATTTGTTTCTTTCAAGGATATCATGTGTTCTTCACAGTGTACTCAAAATGTTTGTTTTCTATTTTAGAGGCACCTGCTGAGACTTCAACTAAGGTGCCCGGAGATGTATCAAAAGATACGTTGACATCAATCACAACCAGTGATGATGATGAACATTGTGTCCAACCTGTTGATGGCCCAGGCCCCACTTCAGGCCCCACTATACCACCTGAAGTTGGAGTTGCAGTCATGCATCCATTACTCACTTGCATAGTTGGAAGTGTAGTTGAACAAGTTCAGCAAGAGGGTCTGATAGAGATACCAGAAAAACCAGGTTACATCTACACTTGCTGAGCAGATGGCTCATGATGCTAAGATTACAGAAGAATGTGAAGCTGCATACATAAGTGGGGCTGTGTTCCCTGAAAATGTTGGACTGGTTGCAGAGACTGCACAAGAGGCTGCATATCCAAGTGGGGCAGTGAACCCTCAACTACAAATGTCCGAAGGTGGGTACATTTCTTTTTTTACATCGTCAAACTAGTTTGTAAGTTTGTTAGTTTGTAAGTTGCATGTGCATGTGCATGTTTATAAATTTGTAACATTTTATAGTATGCCAACTTAGTACTGAGGAAATAGTCAAAACAACAAGAGAAATGGATGCTGGTAAGGATGTTTTGGATATGATTGAGACAAAAGTTATCGTGGAAAATGTGCCATTCATACCACCCCCAGCTGATAAACCAGTGCCTAATAGAATGTGTATGCAGGCCCCAGCTACACCAGTGATGACTCCAAGATGTGTGCAGGCTCCAGCTACACCAGTGGTGCCACAAGTGCCAGGTCTCACCCGTATGCCAGCCCCAGCAGTTCCAGTACAAGTGATGCCTGCAGCTTCATGTATTTCCCCTCGATCATTCTACCAAAACACAAGAAGTAGATTATTTGAAGACATTCATAGCGGGGCCTGCACACATTCCTAGCATTAATTTTTACACTATTCACATGGTTACAAATTGCATGCAAGTGGCAATTAATGTTACAGAGAACACAACCACTCTTGATGATTTGTGACCACTACCTGTTCCTGCACCATGGAGAGGCATAAACAGAAAGAGACCACCAAGCTTGATATACACTTCCCCAGAAAGCATGAAGTTTATCTGTGATTCAGACAAGGATGCAGATATTGACTTTAATGTAGAAGTATCTGCTAAATGTGGATGTGGTGTAAAAGGTAGTTTTAAGACTTAGTTATTAAGATGTAGGAATAAGTTGTTTTGTAATAATATATACACACATAACTCAAAATGGGTTTGATGTCTTTTCAGATAATACAAGAGGATGTGGTGGCACAATTGGGCCTGCAGTCATGGTTGTGGTGGTGCATGAGGTAGCAGTTCATGTGGTGGCGCAACTGGGGCCCATGGTCATGGTGGTGCACAAGGTAGCAGTTCATGTGGTGGTGCAACTGGGGCCTGCGGTCGTGGTCGTGGTGGTTTGCGAGGTGGTGCAACAAGTGGTGCCTTCGGTCGTGGTTCACAAGGTGGTTGAAGAAAGGTTAACCTCAAGAATAGGAGACCTATTTATGACAGTGACGAGGATGTGTGACTGCTGAATAAGATGTGTGTAATTCAGCCTCAACCTTTTCCCAATGAGTTAGGTACCGTGGGAGGTAAAATACCAGTGATAAAAGGATGACCAACATTCCATTGTACTGTAACTTAGATTATGGGGAATTGGACTTGGTAAATGAAGATGAGTGGGTGTTTTGCCTGGTTTGCTTCATATCTAACCATGCAATGTGCATGAGGGTTAGAAAGTGTGTTTGTGGTTACCAGATGGATAAAAAATGTTAATGTGACATTGAAATAAGGGTAAAGTAACCCAAAAAGTGTTTGCAAAATTGTTACAGAATAATTTAGATAAGGTTTGACATTGTTTTGTACAAGGCCCCGATATGGGGTGCAAGGCCCCGCTATAGGTTACACATGTTACAAACTGTACACAAAGCATACAATTTGGTAAGCTTGACAGCAATGCCTGTAACTTCAAAAGTTCTTATTTAATTGATTTTCAAATTATAAAGGGATGAAATACATTAATTCAGGTATAAAATATTTTTATTTGCATTAAAAAATATATAAAGGATTAAATTTATTATGTGATCAAAGCATCAGTGTGCTGACATGGTAAAAAGACATTGATTTTAAGTTGATTTTTTAAAAGTGATAGATTTCTGTATAAACTGTATAAGTATTTATTTATTTATTTTGTTGAAAATATATTTTTGAAAAGTGAAATAACACATTCATTTGGTTTTTTTCGAAAAGGTTTTTTGGGAAATCAAAGTTAAATGGCCCAGGTTTAGGAACCCCTGGACCCCAGTTTAGGGCCTCGTGAAAATTCCAGTTAAATGAATATTTTACTATGAAATAATAATTTTATTCAAAAATAAATTGAATATGTTTTAGATAATTATAATTAATATTGTTTACAAAAAGACCCAGAAAAAATTGATAAATGGAAAGAAGAACAATGGATTTCCAACACTGGGCTCCGCTATGGGCGACCATACTATAAATAACATTTTAAAATAAAATCAATTCTATTGGTCAAATTATTTTATTGTATTTGAAAAGAAGGAAGTCGTGTTCATTTTGGAAAGTCCCACTCTAATATTTTCAAGAAAACAGCTAAATCAAGAAATTCCTAATAAATTTTTTGAGCTAACATTCTTTGTTTCCTCTTTTGCTCTGTACCCTTAACTTTTAATAGTAATTTCTTGATTTGCCACGCAAAAGTGAGATTTTTTGTGTTTTCGTATGCAGAGATTCTTCTGTGAATTGAAGTTCAGGGAGACCACTCAGCAAGTTACGTGTCCAGCTAAACGGTAGAATAATGTGCAACATTTCAAGTAATATTACGAAGTGTATCTTCAATGTCACCAATGTCACCGTGACATAAAGAAGTGCTAAGGTGGAAACTTATCTTAAAAGGTCTTTGGGTTTTCTGAAAGGAATCATTGGAATCATCGCCAATTTTTATTCTTGGCAAAAACTTGACAAAAACTTGTCAATACTCTTATAATTCATCAAAGTTTCATAGATCTATTTTCATCAATTGCTTTGGTTGGCACAGCACATATTAGTGGCGTAGATCAACATGGTTTACATAGAACTCCAGCCGATGTTTATTGTGATGTCCAAATGGCCACTGTGGTTGATGATGCTAACTTCAAGCTTTAGTTTAATGTTCCTTAATATAGAATTATATATAAGTATTGTTTATCCCATATATCATCACACTTAAGTAACAAGAAAAATGGTGTTAATGTTATTACCAATAGTGTGGATTTTGGGCATGTTAGAAGAATGCCTAGTTGCATCAAGTTTTGTTTCCGTAAATGGAGCTGGTTATGTTGGTTCCTCTTCTTATCATTTTACATGAGTTGGTACACACGTGTAGCGTACATTACAGTTCACTTCTTTCTCCCTGTTATATTAGTATTGTTTCCATATGGACATATGTTGATTCGTCTCAAAAGAAGTGTGCTAAACTCTAAATACGAAACAGCAACCAGTAGAAGAGATAATATCATCGAGAAAGCCAAGACCAATTTTTTTAAGACAATGTTACTGATAACAATATGCTACACAATATGCTGCGCCTTCAACTGCATGTACATCGCTTTGCTCTTAGCTGGAGTAATAGAACAACTGGCAAGTAAGTGAAGAAATAGCATTTCGTGCCTTATCTGTTAAAAGTGCATGAAACTTTCATTTCAATATCAAAGATGAACTAACTAAGCGCTTGATTCTTATGTTAACCTCCTGCCACATCCAGTGTTCCAAAAAATGTATACAGGAAATAGACTATATTGATTTGCAATAGAGAACACCCAGTGTATTTGTTTTTAAAGGAGCGCGGTCCTGATATCTGTCACAAATCGAGAACCCCCATTGACGGCCGATGGAACAGGCATAGAGGGTGGCATCTTCTAGTGCGAAATCCCCATAGAGTGAGAATATATTGGGTGTTTTGTAACGAATCTCTGGAGTATTAGCAGTACAAATTTAGCTTTAATAGAAGTTTATCTTATGCATTTATCTTGCGGGACAGTTCATTTCTTACGCTTCAAATTTATGTCAAATTATTGAACAATCTCCTGGGCCAAACAATAAGCCAGAGTATTTAAAGATGAATTTCCACTACAAATATTGCAAAACCCTGAGTCAAAATATCTGGTATTATCATTTGTCAGTGCAATTAATTTGCTGCAAATAATTAGTCTATTGCAATCAACCAATGACAGAAGTTGTAATTTTATGTTGCGTTATTGAGTGCAATTGTTATTGTGTCCAGGGCTGGTAATCAGTACGCAGTAACTGATAGAAATATCTGAAAATGTTCAGATGATCTCTAAACGGCGTACACGTTTCTCATTTCTCGGGAAGTCATTACAGATCAGACGTTTTCCCATGTCAATTCTTTGACTCCCCATTTCTTCTTTATTTCAGGTTAATCATACTAATAACAAATGTAAGAGGAGAAAGTGTCACGTGGGTGACGGGGGGACTGTCTGCAGGATGACCTTTGTGCACTTACATCTGAGGTCCATCCAGGGGTGGGGAGGGGGGCCTGTCTGCTGAATGAGTCTGAACATGTTCTGGCAGAGGTGCAGAAGTGGGATATGGTGAATTTCTTGAAGGCATTTCAAATTTAAGCAAGGACATAGGAAGGGGGGTCCATATGCATGCATTGGCTATGCCAGCTATGTCTAAGGTTGGGCTGCCTCACTGGCCACCTATCCTATGCGGCATGGGGGCTGTCTGCTTTTGTTCAGCTTTGTTCATCCTTCAGCTGGCTCAAACTAAAAATCTTTATGTTTCAAGTCAACTTTGTAAAATATGAACATAT